>VXAD01006089.1:0-68372 GCA_013399195.1 Dicrurus megarhynchus
CTGACGGGGGCGGAACCGCCTTCCTTTCCCCGGAAAAGCGTAGGGGCAGGGTGGGAGCTGTGTCCGCTGACTGCGTGTAAACCAATTTATTGATCGCAGCGTGGCAAAGAGGAATGTGCGCTCTCAGCCCAGAAAGCCAGCCGCATCCTGGCCTGCCTCCAAAGCAGCGTGGGCAGCAGGGTGAGGGAAGGGGATTCTGCCCCTCTGCTCTGCCCTGCTGAAACCCCACCTGGAGTGCTGCATCCGGCTCTGGGATCCACTACAGGAAGGACGTGGCCTTCTTGGATCAAGTCCAGAAAAGTGAAGTTTGTAAGGGGACTGAAGAACCTCCCCTACAAATACAGGCTAAGAAAGTCGGGGATGTTCAATCCTCGATAATAACGGATGCAAATTGAGAGAGGGGAAGTGTAGCTTAGTTATTGGGAAGAAATTCTTTACTGTGAAAGTGGTGAGACACTGGAACATGTTGCCAGGGATGCCCCAGCCTGGCACTGTTAAAAGCCAGGTTGGATAACACCTTGAGTAACCCAGTCTAGTGGGCGGTGTCTCCGCCCATGGCAGGGGGATGTTGGGACTAGATGATCCTGAAGGTCCCTTCCAACTCTTAACATTCTATGATTCCATGTTTCTGTGAGAAGTTTTAAATCTGCTTTATCACAGACAGCCTGTAGCTTGATTCTCTAAATGCTTGTTTGTTACCATGTATACCTGAGGAGTCAGTTTTCCATGGGGTGGGACGCTTGTCATCAGGATCATTTTCTTGTTTACCTGTTGTTGTGCCATCAGGAATCTTGTCAAGCCTTCCAGGCAGGGAATCCAGTTCTGTACTGCTAGCTGCACCCTGAACTGAGACAACAGCTGCCTTGGGGTGAGTGCTGCTGCAGGGCTTCAGTGAGGGCTGATAGCATTTTGCCTGGTGGAAAGGGTAATCCATGAGAGAAGGACCTTGCACCCACTCAAATTGGCTCTTTTGTTGGCTTCCCCTCCAGAGGGATGGATTGGAGGAGATGAACACCTGACAACCAAAACGCCGTACTGTGATTTTTTGCTCATTAACACCAACCCTGGACCTCAGTATCTTTAAGTGGGGAGGGTTCGTTGTGGGGCCAGCACAAGATGCCAGCAGCTCCAGCACCCAGCTGTGATGAACGTGGAAGCTGTCCCTTGCAGAGGAGCCAACAGCTCAGTCTCCAATCAAAGACTTACCCACAAATTTCAGCAAAAAGTTCTTTGCAAGGGAGAAACCCCCTGAACCCCATAGATTCTACCACAGACTGTTCCTATTGATATCAGGAAAGCTTGAGCACTGGAGACCAAGCTGACGTTTCCTCAGAGACTGCTAAAACAGAACTGATGCTTTCAGCTTGGCTAATTTCAAAGTCCCATCTGGAAGACAAGGTGTCAAACCAATGCTCTTTTTGGCCAGGAAACTTTGTCTGTCCTCAGACGTGTTGTAGAAAATCCTGAAACACCACAGAGCCATGGATGTAGACGGTGCTCTGTTGACATTTTAGAGAAGTCTCTCTCAGAGCTCCAGGAAAGTCTCTTCCCTGGGAATCTGACAAGAACATGACCTCCAGAGCATTTCCAAGAGGGTCCTTCTCAGAGATTGGGGTAGGGGCTAAGCAGAATGTCCCCCTTTTTTTCTACAACTTATCTCAAGGTATGGGCAAGTGCCACATCAGGCCTGAACTTGGGAGACAGAAGATAAGTCAAAGCCCCTGCTAGAGGAGAGACTCGACAGAAGGCTCTATCACCCGCAGGTTTGTCCTCCATGTCTAACAAAGCAGCTAACAAGATTTTTCAGTCTTGTTAGAAGAACTGCAATTGCCCACAGGAAGTCTTTTCTGCTCACCACAGCTGCTCTGGTGCCTCCTGCCAGAGAAAGAAAATTCAGCAGAGTTACCTGCACCCTGTGAAGGAGCCCAATACACCTCTTTATCAAAACATCTCAGGGCTGCTGCAGGGAGAGCTGCTGGGAGCATATGGCTTGCTTTTTCCCAACCAAGGTAGTTGACTGAATGAACATGTTCTGGCAGCATTTTCAGGTCAAATGCCAGGCTACACTGGTGAAACTCAGTGGTCTTCTCTGCAATTCTCCCAAGTCTCTTCGTCCAGGGGCAGCACAAATGCCAAGATTACCTCAGATTACCTCCAGCACACAGTTTGCCAGGTTTAAAAGTGTGATTCAGAGCTAAACACATATGCTTGGGTTTCTATGAGCATGGTTCTAAAGACAGTCAGGCAGAGCCATGATAAAGACCCTGGTCAAGGGGACGTTCACATTTTGCCTTTGACTTTCTGCTCCTCCAAGGGCTGGGAAGTGTCCAGCAGCAGTTTTTCTGTGTAGCATTTTACCGGGGAGGTTTCCCACAGCTGACGCACCCACCCAAAGTACACTGGGGATTTTAACACAGCCTCCTCCCGTCTCCCTGCAAAGACGGAGTGAGAGCTCTTCCTATCCTGAGGCATTCGTGGGGAGGCACACAGGCATGGGGAATGGAGAGCAGCACTTTTCACTGGCCCTTTCCAGTGCATGAAGGCTGACCCTTCCCAGCTGTCTGACCAGTTTAAAATCCTCCAATGTCTCAAACTGGGCAGATGAGAGATGTAAAACCTGTTACTCCCGAGCTAAATCACTCCTCTGAGAAAGACTGTTTAAAGCATTTGGTTCCAGCAGTTCTCCCTGCAGCATCCCTGCAGATGTTTTGAGAACATAGGCATTCCAGACTCCTTCAGACGTGTCAGGGAGCTGGTAATTTCCTGCTGCATTTTCTTTCTCTGTGAAGAGATACCTTCACAATGCATAGCAAATTTGGGTGTATATGTTGGTGGGGGGGGGTAAGTGTCTGGGTGAGAGAGAGAGTGTGTGTGTGTGTGCGCGCGCGTGTGCGCGTGCATGGTTTTCTGTTCAGATGCCTCAAGCTCATTTAGCACTTAATTGAATTATAAACTTGGCTTCAGAGCATCCCTGGAAATGCCAAGATGGCTTTGTCACACAGCCATCTCATGCCACATGGCAGGAACAAGACTTTTGCTGTAGCATATGGAAATTGAAGCCTAGAAAATCATCTGGAGTTATCTGGATATTTTTGTAATAACTAACTACTGTTGTAAATAACTAACTACTGGTGAGGCATTCCAGGGTTTATGACAGCCTTTGCTTCTTGGATAACTTCACATTCCCACATAGTAGCAGCTGGTCTTTGGGCAGATGGACTCAGCTGAACAGTCTCAAGTTTCATGTTACATCTAATCCATTCTAACCAGGACTTCTGTCCTGCTCTTCTTCCCTTCCCTGTTGCTGCTGTTTCCCATGTGTCAGGTGCAACAGCAAGGAAACTGAAAGGAGGATACTTCATCCAGCTAGCTGCCTGGGAAGCATCTCCTTTTTTGGTTCAGTTTGTTTTCTTGTGCACAGGTAAGCTGCAGAGACGTGACACTGTGTAGCCTGGTAGTCCACAACAGAAGAAGCACAGGAACAGAGGTAGGAGAGAATGAGACCGGCCCTGACTGAACTGCCTGCTGGTAGGCTGGAGAAGGCATAGTATGAAATTGTGCTCCAACTCATGCATCTCCATGGCTTCCATAGCATGGTCAGCCTTGTAAAATATAACTCTGAAGTTATCCTGCTTCTTGCAGAAGTCTAGCAGTTCTATACACCCGTCTCCATCACCAAATTGCCACTGCGCTTATAATATCTCTGCAACATACTAAAGGTATCAGAGATATGTATCTCACATCAGAAGTCTTACCAGCAACACAACATGGATCTTAGTCCTGCTGTTCCTATGGAGGGTTTGTTTTTAAAGATCAACTTATGACAATGTTGCAGCTTTTACCCATGTTTGGGTGGGCTTTGTGAGCCTCCAGATTTCCTTCTTCCTCAATTTGTTTCCAGCCTTTGGGATGAGTAGTTGAACTGGATGTGGCCTGCAGCTCTCTGTTGCCTTTCCCCTCAGTGAGACAGTGCTATGCTGCCTGAAGACCTGCAGTACCTCTAGCACTAGGTTTCTAGCACAGGCTGTGTAGGTTGCAGACAGACATAATACCTGCTCCCTGGTGGTGATTGCCTGTGCTGGACTTGATTTTCTTGCAGTGATCAGCCCCAGACAGAAGTGGCACGTGATGCAGGAACATGGGTGCACTCCTGAGGGAGCTTGAAAGCTTGAAGGTGCCTGGGACATATCATCCTGGAGTTGCATGGGATTGTCGAGGGCTGATCATTTGTATAGGAGACAACAGGGTGCATTACTCTGCTGTGTAGGGTAGGATGTGTTGTTTCCTCCCAAGGGCTTCAGATTTTTTTTTTTTGCTGCTTCTTTCCTGGTGTGACACCATAATTGTTTTTCCAACTCCCACTTTTGGTCTAGATACAATTCTGACAAGTTCAGAAGTGTTTCATGGCTTTTCCAGTGCACTTTCTAGGCTTCATAGCTAAGGTGGAGGTGTTCTGTGCCCTGAGGAGATCAACTGCTGGTATACAACATAGTCTGGGTAGATGCAAACAGACTCAGAGTGACGAAAATACTTCTCAGCGCTTTACAACTGCTTTCCTCGTCATTACTTTGTTTACCTAAGAGGTGATTAGGAAGTCTTGTTACCACCTCTGCTGAATACAACAAATTTAACAAGTATTATGTGAATGCTTGAAATTCTAGATACCATCCATGTGCGTATCTCTAGTATCCCAAAGCTGGCTACGTTCAAGGCCAGGATTTGGCATCTCCCTGCATTTGTGATACCTCAGTATATTTCATCCAGTGTGTATAGCCTAGGGTTATTTCTTAAATGCTCTCTCATTTTTCCAGAGACATGGACCTTATCACCCAGATGTCACCTTCTATTCCACCATGATTGAATATGACTCAAGGGGGTTGTTTGGCTGCAATTCAGCCCTGTACAACTATTTTTGTCTTCAGATGTAACCTGGTACGTCTAATTCTGTCATTATGACTGTTAGGCCGAGGGCTTCACATCAGCCTGACAGTGTGTTGTCTCAGGGCTTGTCTTGGCCCAAGATTGTTTTAGCTGTGGTAAGGGCTGTTTGATAGTTGTGTGACTGCTGCCTAAATTTTTTCAGCTTAGCTCAGTGAATAGCATCCAGGGTAAAACGTGGCAGGTCGCAGCAAGGGCCAGCTTATCCCTGAGGAAACAGGCAGCCTCATCACCAGCCTCATCCACTGCTTCTGAACCGAGGAGCAAGGCAGGTGCTGAGGGACAAATGTGGTCAGCCCAGAGTCCAGGTCATTAAATTTGGACCAGGCAAGTATCATGACAAGGCAACTCTGTCAGTCTATGAATCAGTCTAGATCAAAGGTCTGTGGCCAGATGTAGGCCATGCTGAGATCAGCACTTGTGCAAGATAGCTTGGGTAGGGGTTGAAGCCCCTCTGAAATGGGGCTCCTGGACTAAAGGGGGAAAGTTCTCTGGCAACCAGTGATAATACTTAATTCTCATAGATAGAAAGGACTACTGTAAAGATGCAGTGTTCTTCCTATACTGGGTTAAGTACCAGTTCTTCCACTTCCGGAGGATTGGGATGTTGGGCCTGAGGCTAGTATGTATTCCATCCACACTTAACTTGGGAGGGAGATAAATGTGAAAGATTTTACTTCCAGTTCTAAAGTTCTGGCTTTACTCCACTGTCCCTGAGCAAAGAGAAACCCTACATCTGAGTGTCAAAGTTTAGATGGGAACTAATAAAAGCAAAACAGATTTTATTAGGAAAACATCCAAAAAAGCCCCAGATGGGGCTCAGGCAACCACACTACAATGACCAAGAGCTTCCATTTCATGAAGAAATTGGTATGCCTAGGACTCAGTGTGATACCCACTTCCTGCTTGGGGAGAGCTTATGCCCTCCCTGAGTCTTAGGACTCAGAAGGACAATGGCGGGCTAAACTTAAGGACAGAGAAAAGGGATAGATAGCAGGAATTTAATGTGTATCAGTCTCACTCTTATTTTCAGAATGTTGATTCTACTGTAACTGAACCAAAGATAGTGTTCTCCTGTATTTTAGTTAGACTGTGGAGACCCTAATTAGACTAACAGTAAATTCTGAGCTCCACATATAATCTGTATTCCCTTTTTCCCATAGCAAAATTTATTTTAGAATGTAGGAAGAGGGTTGCAGAGCTACCAGAGAGAATGGCATTGATGTTACATGGCAGTCACATCTGTTATGACTGGAGTCAGGTAGAAGAAGGGCAGCTCTGTGTGGTTAGCTGAGGATGACACACTGCCTTGCATCCTTCTAACAAGCCACCTTATCTCCTCAGTTCCCTCTTTGGCTGAACCAGCTCCTCAGGGTAAAAATTACCATGTATTTGTGTGGCACCCCACATAGTCATTTCTCTTACAACTACTTTAGGTACTTTGGTGGAATGAGGATTTGCATCTATTTACCTATGGCCACAGCATGTTCCACTGCTTGCTTTGAGGAAGGGAGGCTGAGTGTGGAGGAAAGAATAGATTTATCCCTCAAACCTCAACAGTCTTTACTGCTGTCTTTGCTCCTAGAACTGGCATCAGTACACAGGGTGGGCAGGGCATGGAGAGTTGATTTCCATAGCTTGCTCTGCCAGACTCATTTAAAAAGAAGTGAGCATAGACAACATCACTGCTCTTCCCTCATTCATCCATGTCTTTGTTTCATTGTAGGCAGTCAGGTTGGTCAAGCATGATTTCCCTTTAGTGAGACATGGCTGACTACTCCTGATCACCTTCTTGTCATCCATGTGAGTAGAGGTAGTCTCCAGAATGAGGTGCTTTCCAGGGACTGAGGTAAGGCTGACTGGCCAGTAGTTCCCCGGGTCCTTCTTCATGCTCTTTTTGAGACTGGGGTGACATTTTCTGTCTTCCAGTCCTCAGGCACCTCTGCTGACCACCATGGCTTCTCAAAGATCTAGGGTATAGTTGTAGGAGAAGATCACACCATCTGCAACTCTCTGATACCTTATGTGCACTGAGTCTGGATGAGAAGAGGTGGTGGATCTATTTTATCCTCTGTCAGCACCTTGCTTCTGCATGAGTGGGAATAGCTGAAGACCAGAAGGGAAACTTTCTAATTCTGTGGTTCAGCAGTGGTAGTGCTGTGTGCTACCATGCAAAGAACATTAACCAGTGGACCTTTCTCAGCACTGAATTGCACTCCATGGTACTAAACAATTGGCTGTGATCAGCCACTGGTAGCTGGGCATGAGCAAATTCTTGAACTATGGTTACAGTTTCCAGGTACTCCCAAATGCTACAAGCCATGCATGCCAGCTTTTATTTTGCAGCTGATCCAGATGGGAATTTTTATTATTTATATATCTGTTTTTAATTATCAGTTAACTTATCATTTGCCATAATGCTCACTAAACAGAATCCAGGAGACTTTTTTTTTTTTTTTTTTTGTGAATTAGAATTAAAATCCTCTGTATTTGGTCTGAAAGCAAGTTTTGGAAATCTATGATGCTGGTTGTGCTAATACGAAAGATGACTCATGGATGGAACTTTAGATTGAGGGTAGATGCCTGTCAACAATTAATAAATACATGTTTGGAAGCTGGCCCCCAAAATGGAGAGGCACAGGATGTACACATCCTCACTTGTTTGTTCCACAGGACATGGATTGTAACTGATGTTTTGTGTGGGCTGTGGAGAGGCAGAGGCAAAAATAACAAATCAAAGAGTCCTCTAGAAAAATCAGAATGACCACTCTGTGAGTCCTCTGGAAAGCCTACATTGGCTCATTTTGTCTAAACAAGTCAACCCAGATGTACTCAGTTAAAAATGTATCTCCTTTACAAAGCAATTTGCCACTTTGACACCGAGTATAGCCATAATTTCTGTGTTAGACTTCCTGTGGCTATCACATGAGCTTGTGAGTCAACCCATTAGAAGCTTTTCCAGTTATGAACCATGTCAATAACTTAGAACATAAGTAGTCTCACGGCGCTGTGCTTATGAAGCAAGTAAAGGAAACTAAGGGCATTGGGCCACTACCCCTTTCAAAACAAGGAATAAAGATGTTTTCCTCTGCCTTCTCAGCTTTATTGCTTATAACCAATCAACCAAAGTTCAAAAATAAATGCTTTCATTCTACCACTGCTATAGCAAACCTGTGGTTTGTCTCTAATCCTTTTTATGTCTATCTCGTATAAACCCTAATTAATGTTTAATTCCTTACTAAAGTCTTCCATTAAGGATTCACTTTATTTCTGGGAGGCATGGGGCCATCACAACTAACATGTATCATTTGTTTGACAGTTTTATGGTTCAGCTGGAACAATTTGCAGAGCTGTCCATCAGTACCTTCCCCATAGCTTTTCAGCCTTTCTATTTTAGTCATGAACTGCACAGTAGAGCAGAGTAACAGGCCACTAAGTGATACTTAGAAACTGAAGGAATAAAGTTCAGAAAAGCCACTGGAAATATTCTGCCTAATAATTTATTAAGTTGTTTTAGTTGTTTTGCAAAGATTTAATACTAGTGCATTAGAACAGGAGCTGTGCTTCAGAGGTATCTTCTCAGCAGTGCAGGACTTAAAATATTTTTGTTTCATGGTTACACAGTTCTCTCCATCAAGAAGTAGCACTGTCACTTCTCTGAAACAGTAGAGGGTATGAAAGACACCTCTGCTGTCTTAGCATGGCCTTGGCAGTGCTCTCTGAAAGGCTGATAAAAGCCCTTCTGTGCTCTCCCAGTGTTTGGGCATCATGTGATAAGGCACCAGCAGGGAGAAAGGAAGAGATGTCAACAACTTCAGCTGTTGGGCAGCTCTGCAGGTGCATTGCCTTGCAAGACCAGAACAATTCTATGCACTTAGCCCTCCAGAGCTCTCCAGGCAGTCTCAAGCTGTCTGTGAAATGGGTGGGCATCTCCTTTAGGTACTTGCATATAATTCTTTGACATTTATCCTCCCCTGCACTACTGGTCTAACAGACATTGTATCTTGATAGATTTATGTGTGGTCACAGTTGTACACAAGCCATAAATAAATGGTGACAGTTTGTGATAACATTCCCATTTCATTGCCATTCCAAATGATAGTGCAGAATATTCATGCCAGCATTTCTTACAGCTTCCCCATGAATTGCAGGAGCAATGACCAGTCCCAGGGCAAGAGCCCCTTGCCAGCTGCTTCACCATTTTATACAGTGCTCTCGACAGGCTTTTTGTAATGGCAGGAGTCTGCTAAAACACACAGTACTGTCATGTGAAAAGCCCCGGGTTTGCACCTCAACCTTATGGCCATGCTTAGACTGATGCAGAGTGAGAGAAACAAGTACTCCTGAAAATATGTGGGCACAGTGATACCCAAGCTAATGTAAGGTGGACTTGTTGCATGGCTTGAAAGATCATTGCTGTGCTTACCACCGGGTTTCCATACACAGAGAAGGTGTAGGTTATAATTGTGGGTAGATAATTAATGGTTAAACTTCTCACGTAAGGTTTTCTCGTTTGCACAGTAGAGGAGTGGGTGTGCTCAAGTTAACTGAGTCCTCTTTTTCAGGGAAGAGAGCTCTTAAAATAATGCATTTTAAAATGGGCCGTTTTTGAAGTTCAGACAACATATTAAAAGAGAGCACAAGGTCATTCAGCTTCGGGGGTTTGCAGCTGCTTCCCACACAGAGCATGTGAATTCTCCTGCAGAGTTAGAATTCCCAGTTCTACCTACTTCTGAAAATGGACTGGTGAACGCACTGAACTGGAGCATAACTGCTTTCCTCCAGAGCCCAAAGCACATTTAGCAGCTCAGCAGACATGAGCGTTGCACACTCATCTGGGATTTAATGGGTATATGCATCTGTACCTTTACATACTGTGGTGCAGCCTAATCTGGACAGAACAGCACAATAGGAGGGGTGAGTTTAACACAGTGCATCCATTTCAAGTAGTCCTTGCACTTATCTTTCCCTACCTATTGACATGAGTGTCAATCATAAAAATGTATGTGCATGCACAGACACAAACACACAGATAGATATTCCTCTTACCATGAGTCAACTCTCAATTTCTTGTCAATCAGTGGTTGCTGTCTGCAAACAGGTCTCCTTAGAAAGATGACATCCTACATTATCCTTTTCCTACATGCTGGCTTCATTTTTCATCATGGGGCATATTTTGCTGCTCCCAGATTTCCATCTGACTAAACCTATATTTTCCAAACCAGATCCTCTTCTTTGGCTTGTATTTTGCGAACTTCAACCATACTGGTAAAAATTTCTTCACAGTTGTTGGAATTTTTTGGTTGAAGATGGAAGGATGAAACAAACTATAGAAACAAGAGCAACAAAATAGAACTGAGAAATATCTTTGATAGCTATTTTTGTAAGAAGTAACAAAGTATTCTGTGGGTACAGGCTACCAAGGCACTAAAATCTAAAGGTCTTTATCAGACTGTCTTTGAATTTTAATAGTTTTCCCTTCCTAAGACTGACCATTTTCTTTTCAAGATATCAAACTTCAAAAAAACCCACAAAATAGTGAACTTAAACACAAATTAGTTTACCTGAAAAATCTCTACTGGCCACAGAGGTGACCATGGAAAATGAGGTGCTCTTTGCAAAAAATGTGGTTTATTTCCTTTTTCACCTTCTTGCAAACTTTGACCTTTTCTGAATTGCAAGGCTTCTAGCCATCTCTAAACAAGGGGATCCTCTTGGCTGAGCCAGCAACACTTTAGTTCCAGCAGATGTTAGCTGTCATTGCTGCTCACTTCTCATGGGTCTGCTCAGGGAATTTCACCCTTTGCTCTTCCTTGTCAAGCTGCAGCTCATTGACAATCTAAATATGTCAGACAATCAGTGACACACTCTTGCTTGTCTTGGTGCTGATGTTTGACATGGCACCAACATGCTGTGATGCCCAGCTGACACGCTGTGTCAGTTTTTTCTCTTCATCATGTTTTCCCTGTAATATTCACATTTGGGGCCCTGGAACATTATGGCTGAATTTGCACCCTGAATCCAAGGGGTGTCCTGCCAATTTATATTTACCTTCTTCACCTTTGATTCAAAACTGCTGCATCTTCTCTAGTATGAATGGATGACAGTTGAAGTTTGCTTGGCCTTTTATGCACGTTCCATCTAAACACATGCTCTGGCTTCGATTATATCTTCATATTTACATCCCTCCTTAAGCAAATAATGCTGGATGATTTAAGAAGCTTTTAATAATGTGTAACTCTATGCTTTGACGAAAAACAAATCACAATACTTAGTTACAGCACTCAGCTGCCCAACTCTATTGGTGATTGTTATCATATGTTTTGCACCAATTTTTTCTTCATTAGATACTAATATAGATGAGTCATGAGCTCAAATACCATAGATGTACAATATTACTGGTAAAATGCCTTAAGGAATCTATCATATTAAGTTAACACAGCACCTGCTGCACAGCCTCTGGAAGCCTGTAAAGGAATTTCCATTTTTTTTCCTCACTTCTGTCACCCAATTTTCTCCATAAAAACAAGCAAATTATTCTTATTGTTCATGTAAGTCTACCCTGATTATTATCCATCTGAACGTCTTCCTTGTTACTGCTTATGTTTCAAGTTTCGGAGTGTGTTGAGTGGTACAAGCATACAGGGAATGGATTCTGTGCCAGTGTCAGAGCCTAGAGAAGATCTGAGAGGCAAAACTTTGTTATGCTGTTGTGCCAGATGAAACAACAGGAGGAAAAATTATAGGATCTAGCTAGCCAAACCTAAACCACCCAGAAGGCAGAGTTAGCTAGTCCCTGCAGAACAGGCTCGGAGATGTCTCTGTCTGAAGTCAAGCTCTGCAGCAGCAAATCTTCTTCTGTTGATAGCAGAGAAAGCCTTGAAATGTACGCCTTATTTCTGTATAGCTAGAGCTAGATGGAATTAATCCCCATTAATCAGATTATCTACTTCTGCCTGAAGCAAAGACAGGAATATCTCAGCTCTGCCTAAACCTAAAATTGCATCACAAAGACTGTGGCACGGGCAACAGATCACCAAACACCCCTGATCTTATCCTAAGGCTATGTACAAAACTTGTAGCCTTTCCCCTTCAGACAGTGCCTTGCTAGATAATAGCCAGTGGCAATACTTGTGTAACTAAAGCAGATGATGTTTCAAATTAATTTTTCCACTTCCTCCCTCTCTCAGTCACAATGCCCATTATGAGGCTGCTGATATTCCTTCCAAAAGCCTTTTCAGACAGAACACGAAAGAAAAGATGGTTTCTGACCATAATGACATCAGGCTTTCTCCTTACACTTTTTGGCCAGAGGCACAAGAGGTATTGATTGCTCAGCCTGTCCTAGAAATGTCAGAACTCATGAGGCTCACAAAGCCATGCATTAAATGAAGTGTACGTAACTCTCGCTGCCAGACAGTGGTTTAACAAAAATAAAGCTTTGCTATATAAAGAAGAGTCAGTCAGTTTTGCTAATGGCCTCATGCCTCCTTCACTAATACAAAGTTATAAGGAGAGGTGGACAAGTCCACTGACCCACCAGAAGCAGGATCTTGCCACTTGGTTCTTACTACCCTGAGTGCTTCCATTTGTGCCTTCAGTTACAAAATGACTGTTTTCTTAGCAGGATTGCTCTTCATATAACAAAGGATGAGGTGTTACTTTTTTTTTCTGAATTACCAGAAGATTTGGATCTTAATTCATTTTCCATTTAAATTGTAATGGGCTGCTAGTCTCCTTTGGCAGACTTGAAGTGCTCTCCTTCCAGATGCAATCTTAAGCCAGCCCTGAAAGGTTAAAAAATTATGTTTCAGAACCTCTGGAGCTTTAGTCACTTACACTGCAATGTCTTTGTTCTTTATGCTGCTGCCGATTTAAATTCTGTCAGTCCCACAGCAGTCTTTTTCTCAGCACACTTCATTTGAGAGCCATCAATTAAGTAAAGAATTAAGGGTTTCAGAAATCAGTTTTTAAAAGGATTAAAAATATTCTCTGCTAAGGAAATGGATTTTTGTCTGAGTGGTTCTGCTTATAGAAGGATTGCACCATTTTCTAAGGATAAAAGAGTCCTCTCCCTGTCCCTCATATAAATCAACAGACAGTTGAAATATTTTGCAGAGGAGATATGTCATTATGAGATTTCATGGGAGATATCACTTGGCTGCTTGCTCTTCTGAAAGTATTGTATGTCATCGCAGTCATAGCATGCTTCCCCTCACCAGGAGCTCAGTCAGGGAGTTTTAGGTTTGGCCAAATACTCCTTTAGTTCATTTTTTTCACTTTACCTAAAAGGAAATTAAAATTTCTTGTGAGAATCTGCATGGTTTTCTGATAAACTATAGGAATGGCTCAGGTAAATAGCTTTGTGGTATTTAGAACAGCACTACTATGGCATGTCGGCACAATCTGAGTACAAGTTCTATGGCACAGTGCAGACTCATTTTTAGCACTGAGATAGCAATTTTCTCTTTCAAAGAGAACAAAATTCTCCAGAGACTCACACCAGTTCCTTCTGGAGGGGAAACATGTCCCCTCTGAAGAATTCTGACAAAGGTCTCAGCTGGTAGGAAATCCAAGCACACTTTATGTGCTTTATGGCATGTTAAGGATCTGACATCAGTGCTGCTCTAAATCTGTGTGCTTTGGTTTGTTTTCATGGGGTCTAAAGAAAAACATTTACACAACTTCTCAGTTCCACATGGAATCTTTACAGGACTATTGAGGTCTGACTGACTAAGTTCCTGCCTGTTTCTGTTGTTGATTTTGCTCTAAAATTTCTCAGGAACTTGTGTCTATAGTTTTTGCCAGAAGAGCTCCTCCTGACCATTTTCCAGTGAAATCTGATGAAAAACAGAAAAAGAGGCTTATTTTTAGATTAAATGATGATTGTGAATATGTCTGATTGTCCAGAAAGTATCTCTTAGTGGTTAGTGCATTGAAGCCCACATTTTCTTGTTCAATTTTTGTTGACTCCTCTGATTGCTCAGTGCTTTGGCTATTCCAGTTGTTCCTGTGACCACTGAGGTTCTTTTCCTCCTTGCCTTGCTTTTCATGCCAGTTTAGAAATTGACTCCTTTGAAGATTGTCAGTGTGCTTGTGCAGAGATCTTGCAAAGTAAGTCTTTTTGACACTGGGACTTTTTTGACACTGAAATTTGGCTGCCTGTGCATTACGTGACTGCATCCTCACTTCCCACTGGCTTTAAGAAACTCCAGAAAGAAACCTTTTGTGATGGATTGGGAAAACAGGCAGAGAGGGAAATGCTGGGTTCTCTCAGACACAAACACTTTTACTACTACTTTTCTTGTTCCAGAGTGGTGATATGGTCTTCAGGAGCAGAAAGGGAATTAGCTAAGAAGAGTAACATTCTCTATAATCACAAGGGATCAACACTACTCACAAAACCAAGCACAGATAATCCCAAACAAGACTGTTTCTTCAAAATCTACAGGACACTAAGGATAAAAGCATCTCACAGGCTCTGAAACAAATAGGATTACTTAAACTTCCAGCCACCGTTCAGATTTTTTTCCATTCATTTGCATTTAATAAGGCAAGTTCCCCCACAAAATTTTGAATGTATCTTAAATGTATTGAGCCCTTTTGCCATGTGCAAACATCCTTGCAGTGTCCATAAAATGTTGCAATATCCTGGGAAATGTTGGAGAGTTGGACATGCAGAATTTTTAAGAGAAACATTAGTAGATCATTCCAGTGTTCCAGAATAAGGACTAAGGACTGAAGCCTTGAGAACTTTCAAACAAAGCTTGCAACCTCTTTTTGATATGTGTAGAAGCTGTGTCCTTCAACTTTTCCATCAGCTGAGAAAGTGTTTCGGATTTCAGGCCAAGGTACCATAGATATTTTCAAAGGGGCATTGATTAGTCTCATTTCAGGGGAAATCTGAGAAGTGAATGGCAGAATTCCTAGAGATGTGGATTATTTATCTCATATATTTACAAGTTCTCTCAAATGGAACAATTTTTTTTTATTGGATGGGGTGCCTGCTGTGAGCTTGACTCAGATTACCAGTACATTGCTAAGGCTTTCCTCTAGCATCAGCAAGGTAAATGGGTTTACTTTGTTTTCCAGCTTGACAAAACCTTTCCCTTTTCTTAGCTTCCCTTAAGTTCTGTCCTCTGACAGAAGAGTAGTGACAGAGGAATATCAAGTTGCCTGGTCTAGACCTGGTGCATTTTGAGGTTTCTACCCCAATTAGAAGCTAACATTTAATTACATAAATGGATACAGTGTTTATCACCATGCAAACATTTGTTATTTCTGCTGCACTTGGATATGTCGGGGGCCAAATATTCCAGGAAATAAACCTTATTTGAGAAGATTTATCCTTCATCTTCAATATGGTGTTCTTCCTACTCCAGATTTTGGATAAAAATTAGGACAGGTACTGTATTTAACTTACTTCCCATCTGATGGTTTGTTCTCTATTTATGTTGCTAATGATTGAAGCAAGAATAGAACTGTTCTTTATTTCACCCCTGCTTCCTGTTCAAACAATATTTTTTCATCACTTATTTTTCTGTCTACTCACTGACCCTTCCAAAGGTCAATTTTTAATGAATTTTAAAGAAAATTAAGAGTCTGGTATATTTGTTGTGAATCAAAAACTGTATAGAGGGAACAATCCAAATGAGATTTGTCCCATCTGAAGAAACAACAGACGGACTATATATCTCATTTGGAAGCAGCCACATGGTTAGTCAGCACATACATGTTAGTTCACTGTACATACACATAGCTCCTGCCTAGCTGGGGTACACACAGCTTTGTACCCCTTAGGGATCTAAAAGGGAGCAAGAGGAATGGTCACAGCTCTTGAGATAATGGAAGTTTGGGGGGAAAAGATGCATGCACAAAAAATAAGATTCCATCACTCCTTCAGCTCACTGACCAGCCCATTTCCCTAATGACAACTATGGCTCTTCTTTTTCAATGGTTAGGGGACTTTTTTCCACACTAATTAGTTTAAGGACTCTTTTTTCCCCTTATTTTTTTTTTTTTTCTTTTCCCAACCACCAAGTTCTCAATGGTTTTTATAATTTCTTTGGAACACACCCATAAATTTGCTAAAATATTGTTAAGGTTAAATCTCAGTCCACTAGAATACAGCCTCGGAGTAGTTATTCAGCCAGTGTATGACTGTAATCTTGAATTGTTGGATCAACAAGGGCACTGTGAGGTGTGCTCTGTTCACATGGTGCTTGAGTTACTTGCTCTTGGCAGTGGTCTATTATTTCATGAACTTGTAAGGGCTAAAACTGGGCATTTGCATCTTCATCCCTTTTAGGCTAGGCAATTTCAGACATTCCTTCTGGAACTGTTTACTGCAGTCATATTCCCATCACTGACTTGCTCAATCTGGCCCTGTACCTTTTGTTAAAGACCCCTACCCTTTCCACTCATCACACTCATTGCTGTTGCATTTTCCCTAACAATATTGCTACTACACCCCTTATCCTCACTACAGGGAAAGGACATGAGGAGACCCCCCCTACAGTCACTGAATCCAACATTTTCAGGATGTTATGTCATAGCATCCCTTTAAGCATTTCCGTTTACACTTCTGCTTGATTTGGTTTTTTCCCTACTTAAGAAATGCTAAATTTCTTAGAAATAAAATGTTGGCTATAGTAGCATCCCTGGAGGCACTGCAGATGTCAGTATAGAATTTGGTGGCTTCCACAAGATCATATTCAAGCTTGTGTGGTCTTTATGTTACTTCTGCTATCACTACTATGTGCACAAAGTTAGAGATTTCTGCCCATCTCTCTCTGTTATAGCTTTAGAGTTGCTTCAAAGTATTCTGTGGTTTCCATTTTGGGATTGAGGAGAAATGGCATCTATGGCAAGGAGCTCGAAAGAGGGTACAGAAATATCCAATGCACCCTCCCTACAGTGTCAAAGTATGCTTGCAGCAAAGAAAGGTATTTACATTAGGGAAGTGTAGAAACATATATTTTACATGTTGAAAACCTACTCCCATGAACTGTTGCTTTCTTAGAATTCTAAAAAAGCTGAACAGAAGTGATTGGTTTGAAGTTTAGTTCCTTGAAATGGATCAGGTTTTATCAGCCTATATAGTCTCCATCGAGTTAGAAGAAGAGTTGGTCCAAGCTGGAGGTCAGTGAAGGTTAAAATAAGTGATGCTGTTTGTACAATGGAAGATGCTTTGGGGATGTTGCCATCAGTGATGCTTTAGCTTTTAAAAGATGGATCTCTGTGTTGTTCTCTGGTTACTGCCTCTGCTTAGCAGACAGGATCATGGGAATAGGCATCCCCATTAATGTGTTTGGCTATTCAGTGTGTATTGCCTGCCTGACTTACTGACTGCCCACTTCGTAGCTGGGCAGCAGGGGCAGACTCATAGAGGTGCTGTGGTTCAATCTCTAATACAAAAGAAAAACTAAGAAAGGACTTTATTACAAAGCAAGCTACTGAACTGAAGAAATCCTGTGCTCAGTTTGTGGAAATGCCCTAATGAACTCAAGCTTCAAGGCCTCTTCGCACACATCATTTAAAATCTGACTAACAACAACAAAAAAAGCTTTAATATAAAAGATCCTGAACCATGAGCGCATTATTCTGCATACAGTAGCCACTGAAGTTCCATGTTCACATCTCCCGCACACTGGAAGCCACTGGTCAGTGTCTGGTGGATCAGAGAGCAAACATTGTTGGCACGTGAGGTCCCAGAGCATGATCTCACCCATGTGTAAGGCCAGGACTTACACATGGGTGAGATCCAGGCCTTGCTGCAGAGAGTGTGAATGCACTGCTCAGGGTGTGGCACGTGGCAGGCTGGACTGCGCTAACACTTTAGCAAAGGGTAGTGTCCCAGAAGGGCTTCTGTGACAGTCAAATGACTTCCAACAAGGCAGTGAAAGCGGGATTCCTAATATTCTTCTGATAAATTCTTTATTAGCCTGATTTATTGTAATGATGTCAGAAGCTGAAACAAAACAGTAGATCCCAACAGCACTCATGGCTAACACAGATTAATAGCAATATTTTACCTCTATGAGACTGCAGTTGTCGCATGTAAGCCAGGTACAGCTGCTGTCAGTATTGCTTCTGTGAAGCTGTAGGAAATTTTTCTTTGTGAGGGAGGTGAGAGGTGGAACACAGAAAAAGAGCCCATCAGACAGTCATTTGCCTATTGAAGTGGGGAGAGGGGATAGGGCTGGGGGAATGCAGTTCAGAAACAGGGCAGGAGTAACCAAGAAAAACAGCTGAGAAAGCATCTAGGTGATGTCAGGAGAACATAGAGAGCAATGATTTGCTCTGCCTTAGTAATAGATGCACACTCGTTAGTGAAGGGTAACTCTGACAACACAGAAGAATAGAATTCTGGTTTTGCCTTCAGAAAGTATAAATATTTGTGACCCTTTTGCCCAACTACTTGTGTGAAAAATGTCTCTTGGGGAGTCCTACTTTGAGCCCAGTGCTTGCTGAGATCAAACACTTCCCTCAGAGGGCTGTCACAGGTGGCCTCTGCCTCCCTGCCTAATGTCTGCAAAGCCTTGAATGGTTGAAAAGTCTGCTTTATTTCTACAGGCAACTGTCTTGAAAGATCTGGATGGTGACGGTATCCAAATGCCATGGATCAGAATAGAGTGTTTTCAGGTAAAATATCAGTGTTCACATGCCAATGGATTGTGCATGCAGCACAGACATGGAAAAAGGACTAGTCCAAATAAGCTTTGCAAGTTAAACTATTCCTTCATCAGTCAGAACCTGCTGAGGAACTTCATGTTTAGAGCTTGTCCTTCAATTGCCTGCTCAATGTAAGCATCTCCCATTCTCAGAAATCTCCCCTCTGTGAGATTTAGTGAGTTTCCTGTTTACCTTAGTTTAGCACAAGGTATCCAGGGCTGACTACAGAGCTTTCGGTAAGATGGTAGGATTTGACTGATTCTTTCACTATTCCATTACAGTTTCCTTCCACTGGCATCCCTTTTTACTAGCAGTAGGTGTCCCATACCCAAGGAAGCACTGTGTGTGAATATGCAGAGAGGAGCAAGCTCTAGATGAGTTGGTTGATTCCCTAATAGCTGTCTGCTTGCAAAAGCAGACAGTAGCAGAGCAGACATAAAATTAAAGGCTGCTGAGGTCCCACTCAGCTGTGGGAGGCACTAGAAGCAAATGTCTGGGTAGCCCTGAGCAAGAAACCAGTGAGAAGTGTCTCAGATCCCCAGTGCTTCCAGACCAACAAAGGGTAAAATGTGTTCCGAGAGCAAACTCACTTGCCTAGTGGTAGTTAGCAAACAGTTGACAGAGTGTGAACTTCTCCACTGGATGCAGGGGCTTCTCAGCAGATGATCAGGACATGAGTATCTCATGATAGAAAAGGTGTTTGTCACAGAGGTGTTTGTAACTGTCCCACTGCAGTTAATCCATTGCATTGTCAAAGCCTACAAACAACTCAGATACAGCCCTTCAGCAAAGGACTACTTGGCTCTAGAGGAGGAAATCAGCTGTTCAAACCTAAGCCTGACTCCAGATGGATCTGTCATTAGGATTGCAAATAGCACCAAGGTTAGTACCTTCGCTTCCTGGGTGCACAGGCAACCCTCCAAAGGGGTCCTCTTGTTGTTGGATTTTTTCACTGTCAATACCACACAGCTGTTACATCATCAAGCTCCAATGGTGAAGTGCATCCATGTGCTAGAAACATTTTTGGTGGGCAGATTTTGTGCATCCCTGCAGGCTGCTTGTCCTCTTTTTCCTGAGCCACCTTACCTGAAGAAAACAGAGATTTTTTTCTGAGTGAATATATTCTTGGAGGGTAAAAGTACATGTGAAAGGACTAAATCAGCCTCTTTTTCCACACTTAAAGAGCAAAAGGAAAATGAAAGCCTGTTAATGGGTGCCTTCTGTTTGGGCCTGACATTTTGATGCCTCTTTTGGCCAGTTCATATTAGATTAAATTAGGTACCTTTCGAAGCAGCAATGATTCACAACTTTTTGCTCTGCTTCCAGCTGGCATCCTTGTGCTGAGGCAGTACCTCAGCTGGTCTCTCTGCATTCTCCATCTGGATGCCTCATCAGCGACTTGTCATGGCTCAGTTCGAACTTTGCCTTCCTCTTCAGCCTTTCCCAAAGGCAGCACCCACTCCAGCAGGGTCTTAGCAGCACAATCCCTCCTGCCATCTGCTCACTGAATGACTGGTATTGCCTCCAAATGCAGCCTGCTTCCTCAGTCCCTTGCTCCCCATAACCAAGCAGTTCTTTCCCTCAAATGTGGCAGTAAGGATCATCTTTGGCAGCTGGCCTTGCACTGCTCTCCTTCTCTCTGGAGGGGAAGCACACTCGTTACCCTCACCTCTGAAGACCTTTCAGTCTGCAGACATGTATGTGCAGATCTTTTAACTTCTCCCACCTGACTCCCTGGCCTGGTACATTTTTGGAAGAACAAAAAGTTTGAAAATGTCAAAACATTTTAAGTTGGGGTGAATTTGTTTTCAAATTGTATCTGACTATCTTACCATATGTCATCTTCTAGAAGCACTGGACTTTAACAGCAGTGCATATGCCATGACTGCAGCCAGCCACAGGCAACCTGTGATGCTGCATGGCTGCGTAATTCTGTTAGCCACGGTGCACCTTGGGCACATCAATTCAAGAAGGAAGTATGAACTCCATTCGGTAAGGTGAGGAAATGGTGAGTTTATGGACCTGGACTGTTAACACCAATCTAATAAACATTGCAAACTGGGAAAATTGGGCACGAAACAGATTTTTTTGGTTTTGGGGGGTTTTTTTTGTGGTTTTTACTTTTTTCCTTGGAAAATGTTGGCAAAATGGAAATTTAAAGGTAAATCACCATGCTGAAACCCCCATTTTCATCTTAAAATTATTTGCAAGGAGAATTTATATCTAACTTCAGCTTAGAGATGCCTCATAGCCATGCCTTGTGGTCTGCACTTACACTGCTGCTTTTGAGAGGGCAAAATGACTCCCAGACTTCCAAACATTCATGTGGTTTGTTTCTTTTGCTTTCTCGTCTCTCTGCTGAAGGCTCCCTTGTCTCCAGTGAGCTCTGGAGTAAGGCTTCTTCTAGTAATCCTTCAAGATTTACTTTCATCCCTCAAAACTTGTCACATCCTTCAAAACTTATCATGGGCAACTTGATCCACTTCAGGTATCTTCTTTATGCAGTCGACTCATTCCTAAGTCTGTCTCTTCCAGACAACCCTCTTCCTTCCTATCCATACTTGAACAATTTGTATAAATGACAAATTACTTTCTTATTCAGAGCTGCAGCTTTGCCTCTCTATTTTTCAGTATGAAGGACATCCTTATTTCATATTCTGGCTTTTTTTTTTTTCTTCTCTCTATACTTACACAACAATGTAAGTGCCTGAAAATCAGCAGCATTTCTGTTTTGATGAAATTATTCATCCAGTCACTCAGACTTGTTCATGCTGGACTGAGCACACATAAAGGAGGTTCCCTGTCCGAGCTGCTTTCTGGGAGGCTGGATGGCACCAAATAACCTGTGGTGCCTTCGACCCCACTGCAGCTAAACAGTACCCTCAGTTTCTCAGATCCTTTTCGTACAGATTCTGTTCAGGCATTCCTGTTGCAAGGACATGTGTACTGAACACCTGAGGAGGGAACATGCATTAACCTCTAAAGAATCATGAGATCAGATTTGTTTAACTTCTGTGATTAAGAGTAGCACTCTGTTGCAGAGAACTTGGCCTGTAACAGCACCTGGTGGTTTTTTCCTTTATTCTGCTCCCCCATTTCCACACTAGCATACTGGCACAGGAGACTGCACACATAAGGGAAAAAAAAGTTAAAAGAATTGATGTTGTAAGCTGACCTGTCAGGAAAGGACTTAGTATGCTTAGATGCTCCTGTCAGATGGCAATAATAAGTCTACTGCCTTGGATTTATTCACTCAGAATACTGTCAAGCAATTCTATCACTTGATGCTGTGCTTATTTCAAGTTTCATATAGATTCTGGTAGGGGTTATAAAACCATATAACATCCATTTCCACCACGCAAAGAATCAGTCTTCAGCCAAGAAACTGAAGCTGTTTCACCTCTGCGTATTCTGATGGACTCAGGTGATCACCAGGCAATAGCTAAAGCAGCTGCTTTAGCAGTATGAGAGTTCTTAACCCTTGGGTGAAGGGCTGAGTGAATGCTCCCCCTGCTCCATGATGGCTGTCCTGTTTCTTTCCCTCTCTCTCCTGCACTCTTATACATTCCCCCGAGGCAGGGGTGCGGGTGACTGGAAATGTGAAGTCACCTGATAGGATGCTGCCTGACTCCCTTTGCTCTGCACGGCTTAAGCTCTCCTTGCCTAGTGGTAGTGAAAGCAACTCGGCAAGGCTTTGCTCAGCTCAGCAGGCTGCAGAGTTTGCTGCAGATGCAAAACTGAAATCCATCCTTCCACCGCCTACTTGCCATCAGGAGGGTTATATGTCTTCTTGCCTCTTGTTTCTTTCCCCAAACCTCTGTTCTCAAAAGGAAGTTCTATTCTGCTGCTAGCAATGCATCCTGAGAGGTGGCTATGTTGGTGTTGCCCTGCTTTCTGTGTGTGGGCATTCGTGTTCACATCCTTGATTAAAGGTAGGCTCTCTTTGATACCAGTTTCTAGAGTATTTTTGTCACTGTCTCTCCTTCTGTTTTCTTGAATGAATTCAATGTAAAGCTTCTACCAGCTATTTCTAACCTGAAAACTGTAGCATTTCAACAGTATTTGAAAAGAGCTAAAGCAATACTAGTTTTCTAACATAAAACTCTTCATTATTGTTTGATAACTTATTGAAGAACTGTTTCTAGAAAACAATAAAAATTGAATAGGAGTCCTAGTAATTTCATTTGGTGTTTGAATTTGCAAGTGCTTAAACAATGCAGGCTATGGATGTGCATGGTCAGTACTCACACTTTCAAAAGTGAGAACTTAATCTATTGTTGTTCACTATTGCTTTTGATCTGTGTTTAAATATGCTGCAGTCATTTCTGCGCCAACTCTCACTGAGTTTTGCAGGATTTTTGCTTTTAGGACACACATCTGTTTCAAAAGTCTCACTTCTGCAAATGACCAAGATATGTATTAAATATAGTGCTTGTGTTAGCAAGGATAAGATATTGTCTTAAAGCAGCACCATGAGATAAGACCTAAATACTTGTCTGGTTTCGTTACTTTATTTTAAAGCATGTGTCTATTAAGAAGCCAGTGGGAAAATTTCAAATGAAACATGATTTTAGACTCATTGGCTTTAGTCATGAGACTTTATGTTCCCACAGCAGGGTACTTCTAGTCACAGTGCTATGGGTGATGATGAAATCTGAAAAGAATAATTTCAGTTCTTTTTTGAATGGAACAATGCATGATATAAAAGCATCCAGACTTTACAGACATTCATGTGTCTTCTCTGAATGATGGTGAAAGGATAAAATAAAACACCAAGTTTTAAAATTTTTACTAGACTTTTCTTTCCATACATGTAAGTGACCAGTAGCCAACATTTCAGCTTGCAGTTATGATAATCCCCTGCAATTTCAGGATGCTTCGTATCACCTTAGAGGCGAAATCTCTTTTTCAAGAACAGGGAAAGGGCAGTCTAAGCATGAAAGTGCAGCATACTGAGACCAAGTGTCTCCCTGCAGGACATCTGTGCATCCACAGGCCCTTGTGTTCACTGAGGGATATATAAATTGCAAATTTGTGTTCTATGCTGTGCCAGAGGCCATGCTGCCTGACACAAACCCCTTCTGTGTTTAATATTTGCAATCATAAAGGCTTATCATGGTTGCTTGTCTAGTGTGTGCTAGTGCAGTCTGGGACTAATGCAAAAAACTTATGACAATGAGTCTGAAAACAAATTTTTCTTCAGTTGTATCAGTAATATCTTTGGGATCATCACATAGCTT
Organism: Dicrurus megarhynchus; assembly: GCA_013399195.1. Taxonomy (NCBI): domain Eukaryota; kingdom Metazoa; phylum Chordata; class Aves; order Passeriformes; family Dicruridae; genus Dicrurus; species Dicrurus megarhynchus. Next base: position 23,853 of record VXAD01006089.1, read on the forward strand.
TGATAACACAACTGTGCACAACATGAGAAGGAAATTCTAAATCTTGACCTTAAAAAGTATTTTTATTTTAAGTGCTGAATTACAGTAATGCATTGTAATAGCAAAGTTATTCCAGAAAATTGTTCTTCTGAGCTGATGTTGGCAGAGCCAATATAATCTAATATTTTCCTTTTGAAATCAAAATGTATAACCTTTAACACTGTGAAAATAACTGTTTCAGGTTTGGACTATGTGTAACAGGTTAGGAGCATTCTTCTTAACTCTGAGTCAGCTCAGTGCCTGTCACATACCTTGTTTCTTCTAAGCCATCTGGTCTGTTCTTCATTAATGAGGGGTTACAGCTGTGATCTGCTTCTTCCCAAAGAACATAGATGCATGCAATAGATATTACATAGATGCATGTTATTCTATAAGAAATGTTAATGTTTCCACTTTTTTCTTGTTCACAAAGTTCATTATTAAATGAACTTTCTTCAAAGAAAAATTGTGCTATCTAGAAATTGGAAATATCAAACATAAGGATAAAATGCAGTCATACTGTTTAAGATTAGGAGGCACCATTGTAGTCAGCTAATCACCTGATAGAGATTTTGATACAGTAGTTGACGCCTCAAGCTTTTAATTTCTAAGTAGCTGTGCTTCTCATAAACACCCTCTTTTACCAGGAATACTCACAAAGATTAAATCTGTCACATTTCTACTTCTTCAGTTTCACACCACCTTATTCTACTTTGGTGTGATACCAGGGCCAAATGGAGGCCCATAGGCTAAATCCAGCTTAGGACACACAATCATAGAAGCCATTACCTCACTCTTTGAGGAAACAAGGAGTAGCCAGCATTCTGCAGGAGGATGCTTTCAACTTACAGCATTCTAGCAACCCTCTCCTCTCTGTGCTCTGATGGTGTTAAACATGGTCACAAGCACAAGATCCATAAATATAGTACAGACTCGTATGTTATCCAGCACCTTCTTCCCCTTTTTCTTACCTCTGGCTTAGCTGTTCTTTATCTTTACTTACACAGATACCACAGCCTGTGAGTCAGAGGAACGGTTATTTCACAAACTCTTCTCCCAGTACAACCAGTTCATTAGACCGGTGGAAAATGTGTCTGATCCTGTCACAGTGTATTTTGAACTGGCCATTACCCAGCTTACAAATGTGGTAAGACTGACTACAGAACACTGCTGAGCTTTGGGGATGGTTGTGAACACATGCAAATCGCTGAAGCAGGAGATGCAAATGTGATGGCTGCATGCACCCACAACTCTCCTAGCTGGCATTTCATGTGTGTCTATGTGCACATACTGAGACCTTTGCTGTTCTTTCAGTCAGACAAGTCATTCCAGTTGCTTGAACAGGTGGTTTGAATGACACGGATTCGTTTGCTTTCTCTGTAGCATCAAACCCCTCTGCTTCAGGTAGCAGCCAGAGCCCAGGGCAGAAGTACTGAATGTTCAAGCCCACTCTTCACAGGGCTAGCCCACTGCAGAGACATCTGGTGTGTCCATGTTGTGTGTAGCATGTGACCAGTTCTCCTGTGGGGCTACTGTCATTTCCCAGTGGTCCTGAGGGGAAAGATCTTTTACATGTTTTTTTCAGTCTATTTGTTTCAAAATAACATAAGGGAAAAGAGGTGTGGCAACTGGAAGAGTGGTGTTTTAAAGCATGGAGATGAATGTTGCATGTTTTGGGATGCAAATGGTGTGGGGCAAACACACTGGGCAGGAGAGAGGCAACGTGGAAGAAGCAAAGCATCACCTTTCTGATTCATGACTGGCCGTTGCATTAAGTGACTGTAAAAACAAGGTCACTGTATAACAGGTACCTAATTTAGTGCTGGTCAAGTGCATCTGCTCTAGAGGTCTGCATAGCAATTCAAGAACACTGTGATATGTGTTCAGATGCCATTTCCCTTAAATCTTGACCAATTCTGTACTGTGTAATCAGAGCTTTTTAAACACAGAGCCCAACAAAACACACAGCCACAAGAAGAACCTTATTCCTCTGGTGCAGATCAGAGCAATTCTAGGTTGTGTGCTCTCCAGAAATTCAAGCTCCTGGCAAAACAGTGCAGCTTTCTGTACATCTGATATTTATGGAGCGTGATTTTTCAGTAAAGCTTTAATAATTTTTCAGTAGGGCTGCACACAACTGTGTGAACCTCTTGAAAGATGCTAGAAAAAAATCTGGTATTAGTTAATGTGAAATTCTATTTTCTAGTTTTATGGGCTAAGTTTTTGGCCATCTCAGGACATCATAACTGGTTATGCCTGTGTTTCTTTATAGGATGAAGTCAATCAGATTATGGAAACAAATTTGTGGCTAAGACATGTAAGTGACTGTGTTGCACTTCTCATGCATTCTGCATCGAAATGATGAAATGTGTGTTACCTTGTAAGTTACATCTATAGAACAAGTTCTTGTTTTGTAACAAGGATTTTAAAAAATTAATAAGGAGAAGCTCCACAAATGAAAAAATAATTTCTTCATTCTTTTTACCAAGAAGTTACATCTTCCTTGTTTCCTGTGGGATATATTTTTCTTCTCCAACTTTGTGATGACTGGTCTTCTTCTGGAAAATCTAGCTGGATGTACTCTTTAAAGAGTGATTAAATATGCAGCTCTGCCGTCCTAGGTCATCTCCACCAAAACATTTATTAGAAAAAGGAACATGCCTCCATTATTCCTGATAGTTGTAGTGCTTTTACATAGATAAAGATCCTTAGAGGACCTAAACTGCTGCAAAAATATAGCTAACTTGCATCATTTTTTTCAGGCACCGATTGTGGTCCACACAAAGTTTTCTGTAAAAGATACTGTACTTTTGATAGCAGAGAGACCATGGAGCATGGCCCCATGATAGGGCAATAGCCAGCAATGCAAGGGAGCTGCTGTGCATCCCTTGCTGCCCTGACCTGGTCCCTACTCCTGTGGAACCACTACCGTCTTCTGGCAGCAGCTGCCTGTCCGTGTGCATGTGTGCTGCCTGGCTCATGAGGGTGCTGGTCTCCTCTGGTGCTGTCCTCCTCTAACCAGTGGGCTGCTGCAGCAAGGCCCCAATTTTCTCTGGCAGTGGGGAGGTTATCTTTCACAGAGAAGGCTCTTTACAGATGTCGCAAGACAGAGGAGAAATCCCAGCATGTCAGCAGTTCATAACAATTGGCACCCCATCCCGTCACAGAGAACGGAGTAGCAGTCAAGGGGAGCAGTATTCACACGTGTCCAGTGTTTCTCCAGGTCATGGCCTTGCTGTCTTTTGGACCATTGTCCCCTTCTCTGTGTGCTACACTTTTATCAGAGTCTGTTGTTTTACAGGAAGATCTGAGAAACAGGTATTTGTTGATAATTTAAGGTTTTAAAATCCTTGTCTGTTCTTCTTCCAGATTTGGAATGACTACAAACTACGATGGGACCCCAGACAATATGATGGCATTGAATTTGTTCGGGTACCAGCAGATAAAATTTGGAAACCAGATATTGTCTTGTATAATAAGTATGATGATTCATTTTACCCATTTTATTGATTCATTTGACTCTTTCTCTCAAAAATATCCCCTTGCAACACCTATGAGAGCACCCATTACATTTTACTTTCATGGTAATTTTTTTTTCTTTGCCTCATTTGTCTTTCCAGCGCTGTGGGAGATTTTCAAGTTGAAGGCAAGACCAAAGCCCTCCTTCGCTATGATGGAATGATCACCTGGACCCCACCAGCTATTTTTAAAAGCTCCTGTCCTATGGATATTACCTTTTTCCCATTTGATCATCAGAACTGTTCACTCAAATTTGGCTCATGGACCTATGACAAAGCCAAAATTGATCTTCTGATCATTGGATCCAAAGTAGATATGAATGACTTTTGGGAAAATAGTGAATGGGAAATAGTTGATGCTTCTGGCTACAAACATGATATCAAATATAACTGCTGTGAAGAGATCTACACAGACATAACATATTCATTTTATATTCGAAGGTTGCCAATGTTCTACACCATAAATCTGATCATTCCCTGTCTTTTCATCTCGTTCCTAACTGTGCTAGTTTTTTACCTGCCATCCGACTGTGGTGAGAAAGTTACTCTTTGCATCTCTGTGCTTCTCTCTTTGACTGTATTTTTACTGGTGATCACAGAAACAATCCCATCCACCTCGTTAGTAATTCCCCTAGTAGGTGAATATTTACTCTTCACAATGATATTTGTGACTCTGTCAATTGTCATCACAGTGTTTGTCCTCAATATACATTACAGGACTCCAACCACACACACAATGCCCAAATGGGTAAAAACTGTCTTCCTTAGCTTGCTCCCCAAAGTCCTGTTGATGCAGAGACCACTAGAGCAGCAGAAAAAAAACACCTCCAGAAAAAAGGAGAAAGTATCAGAAAGGAAGTTGGGCAAGTCAAAGCACAGCAAACACAAAGACACCAAATTGCACAAGGAGCAGCGCTGCAGCCACTGTGATAAGGCGACTGAACTCCCAACCACCAAAAGACGGCTGAGCCATCAGTCACTGAAATGGATGGCAGAGCACATGGAGTACTCCCCAGAGGTGAAGGATGTCATTAGCAATGTCCAGTTCATCGCAGAGAACATGAGGTCTCAAAATGAAACCAAAGAGGTAAGGGAGGTAACCGTCCCATTAGGGCTTGTTTTGATTGTATTGAAATCAGTGGTGATGACAAGGTGGAGTGCCTGTGGGTAAAGATCAGGGGCAAGGTCAGCAGGCCACATGTCCTGGTAGGAGTCTATTACAGACCACCTAGGCAGGATGAACAGGCAGATGATGAATTCTACAGGAGGCTGGAAGAAGTATCATGATCACCAGCCCTTGTTTTCATGGGGGATTTCAACTTGCCAGATGGCTGCTGGAAGTATAACACAGTAGAGAAGAATCAATCTAGGAGGTTCCTGGAGTGTGTGGAAGATAATTTCCTGACACAGGAAGCAAGCCAACCAGGGAAAGTGCCCCACTAGGCTCACTGTTTGTGAACAGAGAAGGACTAGTGGGAGATGTGATGGTTGGAGGCCGTGGGCACAGTGACCACAGAATGATAGTTTTCAGTTTGGGATAAAGTTAAGGGGAGTGCCAGCAGAACTGGACCTCCAGCAGCTAGACTTTGGCCTGTTTAGGAGGCTGATTGTCAGAGACATTTTGGAGTCAGTCCTGAAGGTCCAAGGAGTTTAGGAAGACTGGACATGGTCTAAGAAGGAAATCCTGAAGGTACAGAAGCAGTAAGACAAGTTCCTGGGGAAGAAGACCACCTAATGAATTTGCTTGTGTGAGGTTCTAAATTTTTTATCCTGTTTGGCATTACTGTCGTAGAAAATTATGCACATTGGAATTTAAAGAATTCTGGGGCCACATCCTCATGTGTAAACACAAGCAACTAAAAGAAGCTGCAAAAATATGTGCTGACACCGAGACCTCACAAGGAGCAGGAATTCTCTGACACTTCAAGATATTTTTAAAAGTGTTTAGAACCTAATGAAACATATATCTTTGATCTGTCATGGAATTTTTGCTTTTGGTTTTGAAGTTTCTTAGATGCTCTATGATGGTAAAATCCATTTCAAAACTAAATGCTTCTGCATTTGTATTGAAAATCAAAGCTTTATAAGGGAAATGTTGATATGCATACTTTCTATCAGAATATTTTGTTGAAATTCATGCAACTTCTGTGAAACCTAAAGATTACCTTTTTTCTCCTAAAACCTAAAGATTACGTTTTCTTTATGCCCTGCAGGAGAAATTTCATCTGAAAACAAAATCTATTAATTTCTGAATAAAGGACTAGAATTAAGCCGGTGACTGAATTCGTAGAATGAGCATGTAGTACGTGCCAGCCCGAAGCAAAAGACAGGAATCTATTGTCATAGAGGAGTATGGGGTTTGAGCTGACCCTTGCTGAGTACCTATGCCCTTAGTGCTTTGCTTAACCCAAACATTTCAGCCCTGCTTTCATTGTCACACCAGCTGCATAAAACATATCCATGTACTGATTCAGCTGCTTTCTCTGATGCTCTCCCAAAAAGAAGTTTTGCATGCAGTCATCCAAATAACTTGCTGTCTTGATTATACAGCTCAGGAGAAGTCCTCCTTTGCTAGTTTTGCTGATTTGCATTTTGCAAATCTCTCCTGACACATGAAATTGTATTCTTAGTCCCGTGTGTTCATCAGCAGCTTTGTATCTTGCCTTTCAAAACATATTAGGGATGGGAAGCATGATTTTTCATTTACAAAAATCCCCTTTTCAGGGAAAAAATGGGATTTGTTCTCAGGCAAGGACAAAGTGATTCTGGAGGCTGCTTCTGCTTCAGCCACATATACAAAGCAATATGAGTGGTATTATGTACTAGTCCTATATAAATTAAAACCCTTTAAAAATTGTAGCAACATTTACAGCTGTCAGAGTTCTTCCTGCATGTTCTTTCATGCAAAGTACAGCTTCCATTTCTGATTTTCAGACGTCCTCCAAGGTTCTTCCCTGACTACCTGTTACTATCCATGGTCATGAAGTTTTCTTCAACCACCCTCTTTTTCATAACATCCCTATCACTCAACCCAACACTACTGATTTTATAGCTATCCTCTCAGCAGCCCTGGGAGGTTGGGTAGGATTAAACCAAATACATTCCTGAAAAGTCTTACCTTATTTAGCTGTTTCTCACCTGGGCTGAATTGCCATTATCATAGTTTACAACTTCAAACTTACTCTACCTAACTTTTACTTATAATCCCCAATAACTGCCGCTGTATTCCTCACCCTCAACACAATCAAAATCCTAAACCCAGTATTTTCTGGGAGGAAAACATAATGAAATTGGGAAAACACATGGAAGATCCCTCAGCAGAGGGCTCTTGAACAGTCACTAGTTTATATGAGTGAATGTTCTTCTGAAGCAGTGTTTCTTGTGCAGTACAAGTTTAAAGGCACAGTTTAAAGGACAGCAACTTCCTTGAATGTGGTTCTAAGGTCTGTCCCTCAGCCATACAAAATCCACTCTGTCCTGCTTAGCACAAGACGCTGCACTGTGCTCAGTCAGAGCCCTTGCTTTGGTATAGTCCATGTGTCCATGTGTCCAGTTTTCTGAAATCAGTGGGGCTTGACTGGAGAGACAGTGTTTCAAGCCAGACCAGAATAGTAGCAAACTGTGTCTTGCGTGGGCTGTCAGGATAAATCCTTCCGCAGGGTTTAGTGACGTGCAGCTATGGTGTGCTGTTAAACCACCCCATTCTGCACCCACCACATGATCAGGTCCTATTTGTAAATGTCAGCATCACAAGCATGGATGGGCTGCCCTCAGACTTGAATATTTAGAACAATTCAGCAGACTAAGACAGTGTTGTACGTTCTCAGCCAAAAGTGGCAAAATACCATTAGAAAATCAGCCCACTCTGAAGAGACTTGAAAACTGCAGCAACTATAAGCATGGCAAGCAACATTCCTGACTTGTGCCTGTGTTCTTCCTCACATTCAAAAGCACAGGGACATTTCTACTGCATAATGTCAACTCACAATTGCATGTAACATTACATGTAGTTTATCCTTTTCTTTTTTTATTCTCTTGCAGGTGGAAGATGATTGGAAATATGTAGCTATGGTGATAGACAGAGTATTTCTCTGGGTATTTATAATCCTTTGTGTGTTTGGGACTGTAGGGCTCTTTATCCAGCCACTAATTGCAGAGACGTAACTTGATCCACTACTTTTTATCCACTTTTGTTCTTGTTTCATTTTTGGTTCAGAAATTTACCTTTTATTTCTCTCCTCTAACATAATCCCTCTGCTCACCACCTCCTCAGCACCCAGCCACAGAGGGTCCCAGAACAGTAAAGTATGTGTTGACATTTATGTTTAAAATCAGACAAGTCTTAAGCATTTAAATCATATTTGAAGACAAATGGACTTAACATTAGAATGTGGTTACCATGTGAGGCATATGCATTTGAAAACTACATACTTCTAAAATCTTTTAAAACTAATTTGATCTGCCACTTAGCTTTACACGTGGCCGAAGTCCCCTTTACATCCTGATGGTGTGTACCAAGACCTTGATGAGCTTCAGTAGGATTTCCAAGCCACAGCTCTCGTCAGGTTAAGTGGTCCTAGTCCAAAGGTTCTGCTCTGAAAACTCTTGCTTGCTCAGGCTCAGACATAAACCCAACAGAGAAAGGTTTGTCCCTGAGTAGCTACTTGTCACAGACAGAATTGTTTTGACAGCATTGGATTGATCTGAATTTTCCCATTTTTAAAACCCAAGACCAACCTGGATTACACACATCCCAGCAGAAGAAGGCTGGATACCATGAATCCTACGCAATGCTGAGCACCATTGTGCAGCAATGTTCTGTTTGCTGGCTCCTCGTGGGTCCGTGCTTTGCGTGCAAGCCTGTAACTGCAGGGACATGTCCTTTGGGGCTGAGGTTGCTGCTATGTAACCAGGTCCCAATCCTAGTGTGCTTCATCCCGAAACACTTTGCAGATGTGTTCCTGATGTGGTTTCTATAAAACATGGATGGTTTACCCTTAAGTCCCTTGTTTGTTTATGTTCCTGTTAGTTTTGTGCCAAAAGATTCTTCTTTAAAAGGCACCACTACAGTTAAACCCAATGGCTTCAAGAATACAAATCCCTTCTCTCTTATAAGAGCCTCTAAATTTAACTGTGCAGTGTCAATGTGGTGTTTTCAGTGTCTGCCACGTATCAGTCTCGGCTCTGAACATCACCAATCCTTGGAATGTATGACCCCCTGTTTCTGAAGTCACTGAATGGCCTTTTCCTCTTTTTTGATGTTTCATAATAAAGAGAATAGGAAAGAAGTAGTGTATATGTTAGAGATAAAGGTGGAATGACAAGAGTATAACTGTCTTAATCCACGCAGTCATGATTGTAGAAGAAAAAGTAGAAGAAAACTATTATTTTCTGTAATCCCCCTGAATGTTGCTCAATTATGTAGTGACAGACAGATAGATGTATGAAAAAGCATGGTTTATTTTGTCAGCCTGTCAATTAAATATGACTCCTGAGATAAACCTTCTTGAAGAATTTGTGGTTTGGTTTTTCTTTTTTTATAAATTTCCTGTTGTGAAATGTGTTTATAGATGCTACTAAATGAGATTTACTATGCTGGCTCTTTAATCAGAAAGAAGGTGAGGGAAAAGAAAGGAAATTTGAAGAGGAGAGCTGAATTCTGGCACCAAAGACTTCATTTCTACAGAAAAGACATCTGACATGACCATCCAAACCATGAAAGTATTGTGGCTCAAGGTCCACTGCACTGGTGTCTTAAGCATGACAGCTACAACCCCACAGTCAATAATCTGACTTCAGCAAAATCCCTGATATACGAAGTCATCTTCTGTCTCTTTCTAGTGTACTATTGCCCCTTCCTTCCCTCGACTCAGTAACTTCAGGAGCCATCTTTTGCCATTCTCAGCTGTGTTTGGCACATTCAGTACTGGGAGTCTTATGTACTGCTGCCAGCTTTGTGAAGGTAGTTGACTGATTATCGAGAGTGGGGATGGGGGATACAATAAGCATGCCAGCACGTCGCCTTAAAGAAAGCTGCAGTAGGGCTGCCCCTCTAAGCAGACATGGAAGAACCCACACAAAAATGACATTCTTGCTTGCCTCAACTCTTGTTGAAGGCTGGGGGACCTTCTAACTGAAACAACAAGAAAAGTTACAACTAGAGCTGGTGCCATCCCAGATGCTGACTTGGGTCACACATAGTGCACAGCCACAGGAAAGGTCTATTCTCACCCCATCAGCTCCAAAGCCACAGCAGCAATACCCCTTATTATATCTCAGTGATGAGTGTACCCCTGGCAGCAAGAATTCTCCTTTCCTTGGGAGTGATGGCATCCATGAATTAATTTTAATAACACAGAAGCAATTCAACAGCTCAGCATCTCTTTACATTCTCTTCCCAAGGGAGACCATTTTTCCAGTTTGCCTCCACTAAAAGGCCAGAAGAGTTTGTCATATTTATGTTTTGGTGAGTGGGTGATATATGTGGTCTTGCCAAGCAGGGCCAAGGTCCCAGCAAACCAGTGCCCAGAAACTGAGGCAGCACATGTTGAGACAGTAGTAAGGCAGAGGGTTACTGGTTTTTTGTTAAGATTTGGGATTTGCAATGTTGTCATCCACAGGCAGAGCAGGTGGAGCAGCAGGAAGGGCTCCATCGGAGGACTTCTGCCCAAATGTCCTCCCTAGTTGTGTCTTTAGTGGCAGGCCTTTGTGGGGAACATGTTGAATGCTTTTGTGGGCCAGCAGCAAAGAGATTTAGAGAAGCTCAGGAACAGGCAGCACAAGGGAATGAGAACTGAGACTACAGATGTAGCAGTCCCAGATGCAATGCTAGGAAGACTGGAGGCCAGAAGCCATACCTATGCAATGCTCATACATCTCCCACGCACGAGCCCTGCTGATCTTCAACAGCATAAGCCAGAAAAAGCAGCTTGGCATCAGACACAGACGTGTGAGACAGAGCAATGTGTTGCCTGCGGGTGGGCAACCAAATTGCTGCATGGCGCGGACAGGACCATCTGTCAGATGAACACCTGAGGCGCTTGCCCAGGAGAGGAGGTTGTCATCTGTCACGGCTAACAGGCAGCCTCCTCGCAGCAGTGCTCACAGGGAATACCTATCACTACTGCAGCCCAAGAGTCTGGAAAGACTGGAAAGAAGAGCTTCCTGGTTCTTTTCCTACGAGTATTTCACAGTACTGTCTAGGGGAACAAATGCACTTTATGCAAGAAGAGAGGAGCAACTGATAGAATGGTCAATGTGTATGAGATTTATGCCAGTATCTTATGCTAAGACATCTCTCTGTATGTGCTAAACTAAATGGGTTTGTTCCTACAATGTAATAACCAGATCTGAATGCTTCTTGCTCAAACTCACATACAGAGCGAAAAAGTAATGAGGACTTTCCAAGAACAGGCCAAACCCTCTGTTTGAATAGATTTGAGACAAAACTTTTAAAATGAGCTACAATCTAGCTTTGTTGACAACAAATCAACAACATAGCCCAGTGTATGGACACCCCAGGAATCATTTACTAAATACATCTTTATTAATAACAACCGCACAAGTGAACAGAAGTTTCTGCATCGACACAACAAAATGGGATTACATTAACTCATGGAGGTCTGGTGTGCATGCATAATCCAAGCACAGGAACACCTCTATGTATTTTTAACACTTTCTAACCTCCATCCCTAGGGAGACAGTTTCAAGGCTAGCTAAAATTTTAACACATATTTAGATTGTCAAAAATTGGATCTCCAAACTCCTAGCTAACCTTGAAAGCATTTGCAAGTTCTGAATGGGATTTTCTAAAGCATGCCATGTTGGAAAATGCTATTCCAGCAAAAGTGGTGAGAGCTTCATTCCTGTATTCAAGAGTTTCACCTGGGTGTTTTCTGTCACATCTCACTTACTTAACACTTTTAAGAGCTGTTTCTAATCATGCAAAAGGGTCCCATAATAAAGGATTCAAAGGAATGAAATTCTGAATTGCCTGGGAAACATGGACAAGCCAACATCCAAAAATATATCTTCCTGGTGACCAGCCCACCCCATAGCTCTCAAGAGAAACCCCACTCCTGCAGCAACCACAACTTTCATCTGCCAAAAGCGAAGTCTGCAGCTTCCCTCCAGCTGAACACTTCAGGAATATCACTGTTGCCTCATGGAGCAGCATAGCCACCTTCCTCCGTGCAATATGCTTAAGTGATCTTCCACTTGTGAACAAGCAGGTGAAGGAATAATAGTTTCTAAATGTGGAGCAAGGGGAAAAATCCTCACCTTGTCAGCCTTCTGGTACGTTACAGAGCAGCAAGCAAAACTGCAAATAATACTGAAAAGTGGGCAATACCTTGCAGCTTCCTGATGGCTGAGGTGAGAGACCAAGTGTGCATGCCATAAAGGTTGGTAGCAGGTGGGCAGTGTTAAGTTCTGTCAAGCTGATCCTGAAGCAAGGTGAGGCTAGAGAGTCAAGGTTTTGAGCATCTCATCCAAGAAGAATTTATACTTTTTCTGATGCATATGCTGTGCAATTGCCAGTTCTGACACATGCATAAAGCAACCTGTACAGACTTAGTGGTTTTTACTTGGAAACACAAATAAACTGAGTAGAGATTTGTGTTCCTGCTGTAACTTCTTTTACAATGCAACATTTTAACTGGCAGATCTGCCTTCTAAGTATAATCACTGTGCAAGACCCTCTATTTCCAATTTTAACTAATAATCTTGGCTTTTATAGTAACACAACCAAGCTAACCATAAAATAATTATAACCCCATTGCACAACCCCAGTTCACTTTAGGACTTGGCTGTGCACCAAGCTCTTCTCTCATTTCAGCAAAATCTGTTACTGGTAGAGTTATATGAAGATTGAAAGCACTAATCAATGCCCACTGTTACTATCACCTTCCCTCTTTCTTGCTGCTGCTTCCCCTCTTGTACAGCAGAGACCAAGCTTGAAGGCACCACCATCCCTTGGCACTGTGCTTGTTGTATGTTACTGTAGGAGCATTTTCTACAAAGTGTTGTTCAACCACATTCGTAACGCAGGGGTAAAGATGAGAACTGAACCCGTCACTGACACCACCAGAAATAACCACAGGAAGATCCGATCCAGGACTTGAGCTACAAATTTCCAGTCTTGTACAACCTGGAAAAGACAGAGGGAGGATAAACATAAACAGTAACAAGCCTGGTACTTTGTTGATACTGCTACATATATTTCAGACCCCCAAATCTGGTTTTAAAATTAGAAGTTTGTAGTATGCGGTAGCCTAAAACTAACAGGGATCACCTTTTCAGCACTCACAGCTGCAAATTGCTCAAAACTCCAAAATAATTCCATAGTTCTATGCACATGGCGATGCAACTTCTTCAGCCTGTGCAAAAGCTTTTAGTTAAGAGCCTATATGAAAGTTTACAGACTTGAAGATGGCCTTATAGTGAGCTGGATTTCTTTTTACAGACCTGCATTTCCCTCCAAGTGCCAGGATGAGGTTCTGGCACAGCACTTGGACACAGGCATTGATTCCAGTAAAAGGGGTTTGATTTACTTGTGTTTGCTTAAGTGATTTGTTGACTCGGATTAGGTACACTCAGGAGGGGAATTTTGAATTGTGAGTATTGGCACAACTACTACAACTACACACAAAAGTGCTATTTATTAAGGTGATTCAAGGGACCTTTTTATTACAGTTATTTCAGCTTCAAACAAGTTTCAGTCATGGACAGTAAGTGTTCACATGCTTGATTTACTGCTCTTCTTTGGGCTATAGTCCTCTCAGCACAGCCTGAACAAAGCCCTAGCTGTTGCTAGGAGGGTGCTAACAGAAGTTTTTCTCTTTCCAAATGCTGCTAGCTGCATTGCTCTGCTTGCATGAGCCATTTCATACCCTTGCATGAAATGCATTGTTTACACACAGTAATTTGCCATTTTTAAAGCCAGGAGGATCATTGAGAGGTGAAGGATAGTAATTGAAAGCTAATCTGAACACGTGTTAGTGAAAATCCAGAAGACCTCCACTCAAAACAGAACAGCTACGCAGTGCAGAGTAAGTGCTGGGAGGCCAGGACTGACACGTGGCAAATGTCATAGAACCTGCCTGTAAGTGTGAAAGTTACATTTTCAGAGCATATGACAGTTTAGAGGCTTCCAGATTCATGTGTATCCCAAATTTACACAGAACAGGGTTATTCAAATAATCCCAAACCAGAAATTCCTCCAGGAGAGGCTGCTGGAGACTCTTGCATCTGTGAAGAGCAGGGACTCTCACAGCACAATACACTTCTTAAAGCTATGTGTTGTCTCAGAAAACATATTATTTATCAAGATCTGAGGAAGAATATGTCTCAGAGGAGAGCAGGAAAAAGAGGCAAAGAGAAAAGCATGCAGAAAAGGAAAGCGCTTGGAAGCCATTGCTGTCAAGGAAAGTGTGATTCCCTCCTTGCCCTCCTTCCACCTACCTGTCTGATGAAATGCTCCTTTTTAATGTGCCTGGAAATGTACCGAATGGAGTCAGCTGCCTTTTCCAGAAAGGCAATAACAATTTTTTCTCCGTCTTTTGCTTGCTTGTATTTCTGCTTCCCCAGAAACTTTGATTTTGAGGTGGTTCCCTTTTCTTCAGTCTCTGAGAACGAGTAGCGATCTACATGGCCCTTCATGCAGAGCAGACGAGGCAACTTCTGGAGAAAGAGCCTTTTAACCCACGGAGCCATGGGGTGGTAAGTTGCTGAGGATCGGTGGTGGACATTGATAACAAACACAGTCACGATGATAGAGAGGGTCACAAAAATCATGATGAAGAGCAGATACTCACCGATCAGAGGGATGACTTTGGAAGAAGAAGGGATTATTTCCTCAATCACTAAAAGGAAAACAGTGAGGGAGACTAGAACTGATGTTGACAGTGAAAGCTTTTCTCCTTCATCTGAAGGTAGGTAAAACACCAGAACAGTTAGAAAAGACAATCCCAGGCAAGGGATTATTAAGAAAAGAGTGTAGAACAATGGAAGGCGTCTCAACACAAAGGAGTAAGTGACAAATGGGTAAGAGTACAGCCCATCCTTCCTGTTGCCTTTCATACCTTTGGCATTTAAGATCTCCCACTCCCCATTATCAAAGAAGTCTTTCCTGTCTACATTTTCATCCACTAAAATCAAGTCCACCATATTGCCATCATATGTCCACGACCCAAACTTCATGGAGCAGTTCTGCCTGTCGAAGGGGAAGAAGGTCACATCCATTGTGCAGGAGCTCTTATAACTGGCCGGTGGTGTCCAGGTCACCACTCCATTGTACTTCACTATGGCTTTGGTCATCAGGGATCCCTCAAAACGTCCGTCAGCACTGGGAGTTGGACAGGAAGAAACAGTACCAAGTTCAGGACTATGTTTGCCCCAGTCCTACCCCCTCTTAGCTCTGCTTTCTATCCCTCACCTGGAGCACACGGTGCACAACATTCACACTGCCTAAAGAAGCAGCCTTCTGACAGCACACACAAGCCTCACGGTAGCTGACATATCCTTGCCCAAGCTCTGCCCTAAGCCCAGAGCAAGGAGCCATGCTACTCACTTTTCAAACAAAACAATGTCAGGAAGCCACAGAGACTCAGAGGGGACCCGGATAGCGGTGATCCCACCGTATTCGTCTGGATTCCAGGAGAGCTTGTGGTCGATCCATTCCTATAAGGAAACAGCAGAGTCCTCTGCCCACTCCTATACAGCAGCCTCTTTCCTCAACCCTGCCTATGCCTCAGAACAACTGCATGCACAGCACAGCGGGTAGAGCCTGCTGTGAGGCTGCTCAGCTGCAGAGAGGATGCCAGACAGGTATGGCTGGGAGATGTTAATCCCCACAAGCACTGCTCCTCCAGACACAGGTGAGACCCAGGAATCCATCCCTAGGCTGGCAACCTCAAGGCCAGCACTCCTGGGGAGCACTTGACTCTCACTTCACTCACCACCCTGTACAGCCCACCTGAGAGTAGTCTAGAAGGAAGGAGCCACTTCCCTTTAGTGCAGCAGCTTTCCTTCCCCCTGAGAACCAGCCCAAGCTGGTTTTGGCTGGCACTGACCCCATGGAAGAGCCAGGTGGTGTGGGTACTAGTACTCAAATGAGGAGAGGTGCCCTTAATTCACTTTTCAGTGGAGACCTGGCTTTTTTCAGTGAATGGAATACAACACCTAATATCTGCACATTGTCCTTGCAAAAAATAAATTGTTCTTTCATCAGAAAGACCTGCAGACTATTGCAGGATAAATAATATGATGCTATTGTAAAGTATTTTGTTAGAAAAGCAGGGAGAGTCCTGTCCATTTTTATCATGCTGAACTCTAGAATAATTTTTGTCTCCTTTTTTGGTTTTCCAGATAGGAACGTCATAACAAAGTGGCTCCAGCAACCTGGAGAAAAGCAATGGAAAACCAGCTCTCTGATCCTTGTTCATTATTGATGAGGATTTTCATTTGTCCACAGAAATAGCAGCAACGTGATGCAAGAGCTGTAGGCTGTGGTCAATACCATGAAGTGGAAGATGAACCAGTCTCCATTAAGCTGCTGCTCTAAGAGATCTCCAGGGATGTGGAGATCTCAACCTTCACTGGGCAATTTCCTCCATGACTCAAGGATGAACCAAAAAAGCAATATTCTCTATTAATTCTCCGTACTGTTCCCCTCCTATCTCTTTGATTCCACATGTTTTTCACAGCTATACCTACAGACATTTGTTATTGTTCGGGTGTGAAAAGAGCAGAGGGGCCACTGCTGCTCATAGCCTCAGCATAAGGGACAGAGAACACTGCTTTTAGTGTTAGCATTTCTCTGAGGGTGGGTATCTAACATGTCTCCAGCAGCCTAGGCTAAGTGGTCACAATCTCACACATGTCCTGGACACTTCCTGCAATAGGTACAACGGGGCTGGAAACATACATCATGCAAGGGGATAGTCAGGGTTGAGCAGCAACCAATGCAGTCAGCTTGTAGCCTCCACTAACACAAGAGCAGCAAATACCCCGTGAGCCACCTGGAGATAGAATCATCCCTCTGGAGTTGAATTGGAGCAGCCCCTTGGCCTGGGTCATTTGCTCCATCTGCAATACTCCTCACTTTCCCCCTGCCCTGCACTGATTTCTCTCCCAGCTAAAGTGCTCTTTTGTGTCTGCAAGGCAAATGGTTGTGCCTTCCTACTAGAGCAGAAAATAGGTTGTGTGCAGACTTTGAAGATGAGCAGTTTAAAACAGGAATCTCCCTGTGGGCTATGCTGGCACACGCTGTAGCAGCAGATGCATAAGGCTCTTTCCTCTCTTCTCCTTTTCTTCCAAGCTGCTCCAGACATTGCAATCACTATGTCCTTCCTCCAGTTCTGCCAAATTCCCATTTCTGTGCTGTCATTGAAGAGTTTAACCCACCACCAGTGGAACAAAAAACTGGACCCAGACTCTTGACCCATGCTGGTAGACCCCATATAGCTTGCCCAAATCCAGACACTTTTTCAGCAATCACTAAAGGCTCCTCTGAACCTTGTGTGTCAGCCTGCTTGTTTATCAAGTCCCACCATCTTGAGCATCAGAATGTTTGAACAAAAAAAAAGAAAATGCTTGTGTTTAAGCTTTGCTTATCCAAGAAAAGTAAGACTCTTGCAGAGAAATTATGAAGGTGATCAGGAGCAATCAGCATGGATTCACTAAAAGTAAATCATGCTTGACCAACCTGATTGCCTTCCATGATGAAACTCCCTGGATGGAGGAGGGGAGAGCAGTGGATATTGTCTACCTTGACTACAGCAAGGCTTTCAACACTGTCTCTCTCACAGGGTCCTCATAGGCAAATTCAGGACATTCAGGCCATGGATGAGTGGACAGTGAGGTGGATTGAGAGCTGGCAGAACGGCAGATCCCAAAGAGTTTGTAATCACTGCACAGGGTCTGCTTGGAGGCCTGTCACTGGTGGTGTCTCACAAGGGTCCATACTGGGCCCAGTGTAGTTTAACTTATTTACCAGTGATGACTTGGATGAAGGGGCACATGCCTCCTCAGCAAATTCACTGATGACACAAAGTCCAGAGGAGTGGCCAATACCCCAGAGGGCTGTGCAGCCCTTCAGAAGGACTGGACAGGCTGGAGGGATGGGAAGAGAAGAAACTTCTGAAATTGAACCAAGGCAAGTGCAGGATCCTGCACCTGCAGAGGAATAACGTCAGGCACCAGCACAGGCTGGGGGTGACCTGCTGGAAAGCAGCTCTTTGGAGAAGGAGCTGGGGGTCCTGCTGGACAACAAGCTGTCCATGAGCCAGCAGTGTGTCCTGGGGGCCAAGAAGGCCAGTGGTGTCCTGGGGTGCACTAGGAAGAGCATTGCCAGGAGGCTGAGTGAGGTGATCCTGACCCACTACTATGCCCTGGTAGGGTCACATCTGGAGTGCTGTGTCCATTTCTGGACTCCGCAGGACAAAGGAGTCATGAAGCTCCTGGAGCAGGTCCAGCAGATGGTAACAAAGATGATGAGGGGACTGGAGCATCTCTCTTACAAGGAAAAGCTGAGGGAGCTCAGCCTACATGAATGCACAACTTCCAAAGCAGGACACCTGGGTCAGGCCACAGGTATTTAGTGCTCAGCCTGAGCTCATGAGGCCACTTTTATGTGTTAAAATCAGAGCCTGTGCCTTATTTTCTGCTCCCTTTGCATTTCGTCGGGCCTTGATGTTCTCAGCCCATCAGATGGAGAAGTAGTATTAGAAATGGTATCAACTCCTGGGAGCCCATCTCTGGGAAATCACAGTCCTGAGTTTCCCTGAGGAGCTGCCCTGGCTAAAATCTGGGGATTACAAAGGCTTCCAGAGAAATCAGTGTGTCTACAGTGCACAGGGCTTGGACCTGCAGGTGAAGCTGGGTGCTACAGCCTGCAAGGTGAGTGGGTGGGAATGGGGAGAGGACAGATGAGTGCAGAGAGGTGACCTTTACAGAAGGGTTCTGTTGTCTGCCCAAGTGGATATTTGAAGTGGATATTTGAAGTAAGGAAGCCAAGATGTGGCCTTATACACAAAAGGGGCTCTACAATTGCAGCTGAAGATGGGGAAAATGTAATACTACAGATATTTCAGTGCAGGTTCCCAGTGTCTGTATTTGGATCAGAGAGAAATTTCTCCAGCACAAGGGGAAATTCCTGTCTTCCCCACAGTGAGGGGAAGTCTGAGCTTTTCCCTCTTCAAGGGAGAGACCGTCTTTACACACAATAACCATATGGGTTTTAAGGGTCTTGCTCCAGCCAGAATCTCACACAGCAGCACTACAGGACCCACACTGAGACAAAACTTGACTCACATTTCTTGTCCACCAGCCCAGCGGTTCCCAGGAACCTTTCTCCATGGCATGATTTCAAGTACAGTTTGTTTTTTATGTCCTCTGCCTGGGATCAGCTGACATCTTTACAGATATTCACAAGGCTGAGAGACTTAAAATAATTGTCACAAGGTCGATAAACTGGTGCAATGTAACCTAAACCAAACACAGTGTTCTTCAGGAATGAAGAAGAAGAAAGGAGACCTAACAGTTCAACTTGCCCCTTTCCCGCATTTGTATAAATCACCATCAGTTCCAGAAGTATTTATGAGAGAGAGATCTGATTCATTTGCTACAGCTTTTAATGGGAAAAGGTCTGTGGTGTGGCCTTTTCTTTCTCTTTACATTTGCTGAGGAATGAAGAAATCTATCCGACGCACCACTCTTAGCTCAGGCAAGGGAGACAATACTTGTGTGACCTCTAAGTCTGAGACAGGATAGTCCCCCAGGGCACATCCCAGGGATAGCCACTGCAGTACCAGGTGTGTCACTTCCCTGAAATACAGCTGAGGTGAAGGTCAGGAGAAGAGGGTACCCTGTGTCCTAAAGGCCTAGCTGCCTGCCCTTCTGTGTCTTTTTACATTTAATGAAATGGGAAGAGTGAAGTAAAAACTTCAGGTTAGGTATCTTGGTTCTGGCCACTCAGCATCACAAAATGGGATGGATGGCACAGTGGGCAGCAGACTGGAATGGCTACTGAGCTCAGCAGCTCCACATGGGGAAAAGGGAGGTCAGATGTGGTCTAATTTACCTGTTTCAGCCACACGTTGGTTGTCATCAGCTGATTCTTCTCATCCTAGGGTAACACAAGGTAGAGAGGATTGCAATACCAAAGCAGCCATTAGAAATAGACCCTATGCCTGCTGAGTCCAACCCTGTGCTGATATGAGGAGATCCCTATGGTCCTGCTTCCCCATGGGCTTGGGCTCTTCAGTCACCATTGAGGGAAATGGACTGACTTTCTGTGTGCTGTCCCTGCTATCACTGGGAGCCCCTGAGGCTGGAAAACTGAGGTCTGGCATTTCACAGGAGATCAAAGGAATCATATGCCAAAGAGCCAGGATGCAGCAGGGCTCAGCCAGCAAGTGGTATCAGGTCACACATGGCTGTGGGCTCACAGGATGGCTCATTTCCCCGCACTGCTCTGCCTGGAGTGAGTTTGGGAAGACACAAGCTGAAACATTGTCCTAAATATGTAAATAAAGCATAAAATTAGAGTGTGCATTCCACAGGAGAAGGGGACATTACCAGGGGCTGCGGGACATAAGGAGCACACTGTTATGTGGGTACCTCTGGGCATTGTGCAAATTCCACTGTGCATTGCAGCAGAAAGGGAAGGGAAAATTTCCACATGGGCAGAAACACGGGATTATCTATTTTGCCTCTAGAGTTTTATCTGAGTGACCAGCTGGGTTAAGACCGGAACTACCTTTGGCCTCAATACAAGCTTGCTTAGAGGGAATAATGTCTGACCAGCTCTTACCCTTCCCCAGTCCTCTCCTGTATCTGTCTTGTCATTAAATTGCAACATAGATGTCAAGGACTGTCTGGCATGGGTTGTTTGATTAAAACCTTATGGAAATGAGGCCTTATTCCCTGAGAACAGCAGGGAAAAAAGAACCTTCAGGTTTCCTTCAAAGCAAATGAGTCCTAGAGTCCATGCTGGGGTGGAGGGGGCAGAAGGTCGTATCACTAGCACCATTTCACACTCAGTGTTTTTCTGCCCAACCATCACCGTGCATTTCCTGTGTCAGGAAGCAAAAGCTAATCACATTACCAGCCCTTCCAGGTGGAGGAACAACTGTCTATAACAGAAGGGGTGTTTTACTGAGCCTAACACAACACTTACCACATCCACAAGCTGTGATATCTTTAACCCAAAAAGGACTTTGATGGTGTCATTGGAGTTTTCCACGGGGCGGACCCATTTCTGATAGCCTTCAAATAAGTGCTTGAGGAGCGCATCCTCATTTTCAGCAATTGAACTGAAGGCATTCACATCTGGAAGAGAGCAACACAGAGTGGAGACATTGCCAGAAAGCAGACATGGAGAATGCCATGACCTGAAGAAGTGAGGCAGAGCAATGATGTGAGGAAAATTCACCTCTGGCCAGGTCTTGTCTTTTACAGCAAATTCTGCAGGAATTCAGATGCACAGACTCTCAGCAGAACCAGGGCAAGTGAATGGAAAGGCAAGATAGCCCAAGCCCAACTCACATACAAGAAAAAATCGTCAGATCAGAGCAGTGATGGCTTTGTATTAGGTTCATGTTTTCTCTGGCCTTTTTGCCAAAGCAAAAAGAGTGCATCTGGCAGCAGCAGGAGCTGGATGATAAAGTCAGGGCTAGATCTGCCAGGCAAGCGCAGAGCCATCATCATCTGTACCTGCAAGACTTGTGACTCCCACAGTCGCTGACACCATGCTCCCCATTCCCCTTGCTACCATGAAGGGGGAAGGGCAGTTGAGACCCTCCATCCTTTCCCAAACTTCGGCCCCACTCCCGGTGATGTTGACGCTGTGACACAACCTCTATCTCTTCCCTTGTGCACACACACAGCACCCAAGGGTGAGAAGGATTTTACCTCTCTTCAAAGCCACCATGGAGGAAAAAGAATTGATCCCATACAGTAGGGATCACAGCCATATTGCAGTGTCAGCGGTCAAAGGGGACCTCATAGGACACTGTCCAGGGCCCAGCTTGTGCCCTGCCAGCCCCAGGGTGAGCAGAACACCTACGCCTGGATTGCCAAGCATTAGGTGCAAGAGGAGTCTGCAGGCAGAGGGTCATGGCCCAGGGATGGCGCCAGGACCTGACGGTGGGAGAGCCCTGGAGGGCACAGTCAATGTGCTCACACACCACCCTGTGCACCAACAATCAGAGCTAAGGCAGCCCTCAGCGCACGGAGAGTGCCACAAGGAGAGAAAGGGCATTCAAGCCCAGCAGCCCCTCCGGAGAGAAAACTGGAAGCGGAGGGTAGTGCTCTGCCCCTACACAGAGGAAAGGATGTGACCACAGACCACTGTCTCTGCCCATGTCCTCTTCCCCAGCAGCTGCTGCCCATCTCCTGGGCACCACAGGCTGTGCAGCCTCCTCCACTTTGTCAGGGTCTGTCTGAGGCTGTGGACAGGGCTAGACCTGGCAACAAACAACAAAGCTGAAGGACCGCCCAAAGCAAAAACCTGCTCTCAGAGATTGCCATGGGACAAAATCAATCTTTAATGCTGTCTGGATCCCCTCAGGACAGCACAAGGTCCAAGCAATACTGTAATTTCTGACTTCCAGCCACAGCAAGATACTGTTCCTCTGTGAGGAGCTGTAAACTCTGAAACAGGTATTGCATCTGCAACCAAAGAAAGAGAAAGAACACATTTCTCCCCCCTCACTACCCACAACCTCAGAGGTCCAACCCCCTGACATATTTGAGTCTTGGCAGAGACTCCATCTCCTAGACATTTTGCTTTCCCTCTAGGGGATTCACAGGGGTGTATGGTTATTAAAAACAGGAGATTTAACAGAAAAGTCATTGAATAGAAAAATCCGTAACCTCAGGATATGCAGGACCAAAACCAGCTCTGTCTTAATGCCAGAATACCTTGCTCTGTTTTTGTTTGAGTATGACATCCTGCACACACATATGCAGCCACACACCCTCTGTGTCTGTGGGTGTGTACGACCCACAGACCTCAAAAGAAAAGGGTGCCATTTCACAGCCCACATCTCACATAAAGTTCAGGTACCTAATGCTCCAAATGGGTATAGAAGACAGGTGGTAATGCTGGGTTTGGGGCTGGGTATGTTGAATCTCAACTACTGAGGAAGCCACACAAAAGAGTGAAAAAGACTTGAGGAGTCTCAAAAAGAAGAAAGTTGGAAGGAAGAAGATTGCTGCCTTTATAAGACAGCCTCAGTACTTGCACAAAGACAGTTTAAAAGCAGAAGCTGTTCATGAGAAATAAGAAATATCATATGAGAAAATAGCCTAACAGTTCCTTTGACCAAGCCCTATCTTATGATCAAGCTAGATAAATCCATGGAGAAAACATTGAACAAAGTGGCACTGCCTTTGAAAAAAACAGAGAAGCAGCCACAGGACATATATATCCCTGAATTTACCATACAGTGCACTGAGAGGCAACAACTGGTGAGCTCCCTGGCACTTTTACATATGTTCAATTATCCAAGCACTCCCTGCCATCTCCCCTCTCCCCCAGATTCCTGTCTCTCTCTGTGATCCGTCCAAGTAGCAGCTCCCCATGGGTGCAGAACAGGAGTTCTGGGGCAGAAAGTGTGCTAAACAAAGGTGCAAAACACCCCAAGAAGTACAGACAAGACACTAAGCCTTTCATCAGTTCACCTGAACCATTTCAGTTTTCCTCTTGGTGATGGAAATTCTCCCTTAATTCCCTTCAGCAGCGAAAAGTTGAGCTTAGGATTTTCTGTTAATTTCTAGCCCGCAAGCACCCCAACATCAGTTATTAAAACCTAGTTGTCAAACTGACCGTGGCTGCAATACAAAGGCAGCAAGGGATATAACCCTCTTCTGCTACTCACACAGTGTTTAGAGGAGGACCAAGGGAAGCCAGCATTCACCATATCCCAGAAAGCGGCAGCTAACCAGCCAGCAGCAAAAAAACTTGAACACCTGCAGCTCAGCTTGGAAGAAGAAGAAGAAATCACACCTACCTGAGTGGCTCAGACACAAGGCAAACAGCACTAGGCAAAGCATGGGCACCACCGTGGCTTTTCCTTTAAATCTGATCTTCTGTTTTCATAAGCAAATCGGTCTCATCTTTGTAGGGGACTAAAACAATCTAGTTAAAAATCAAGGCAGACAGTTGTGTCTGCAAGGCAAGGCAGCACCTTTCTAGCCTTATCTTGCCCTCATTATGGCGCTTGGTAAATCACACTTCATTGATTTTCAGTCAGCTGTCACATCCCGTAAGCCTTAAACAGGACTCTGGGTCCTAAACTCTGACTGATCTTTTTGTGGCAGTATTTGGGTGGCTATAACCACTGCGGTCTAGGAGTATAAGAGAGGGAAATCTTTTAAGGAGGAGAAATACGTTTTATTATACTACTAATTACAGCTCGGAAAAAAAAAAACAACAGGCTGCAGTTCAGACCCAAAGATAAATCAGATGCCATAAAAATTATTTGTTTGCTCCAGCTGTATCAGTTAGTCTAATAATAGAGGCAGACTCCCTACAGACCTAACTTAGCTTATTCACTTCTTCTCATGCTACACTTGCTGGTTTAGATCTATAAAATGGATTGGGGGGCAAAAAACCCCCAGTAAGATGTAGGTGGGAAAACAATGCTGATTTCTAAATTTATATCTCATCACGCATACACAAAACATCACAGACAGCAGCACAGAACTGCTTGCACAGTACTATCCACTGGCACAGCTTAACAGAGAATGTTGCCCCAGGGTCTCGTGTGTAGCAAGTGAGGATTATTTAGCCAGTTCGTCTGTAGTCAGTCCTCTGTCAGTCCTCCCCAGTGACGCCTCAGACAAGGCTCCTTTCAGAAACCACCCGAAATTGCTGATAATCAAGAAATGCAGGTTCCTCTTTCCCCATCCCCCTGCCACTCCGCTGCCAAAGGATATCAGGATCTTCTCTGTTTTCTTCTCAAATGAGAGTCACTTTGCCATATCTCTCCAAAGAGGAGGTTTTCCCCTGAACTTCTCAAGTTCAAGGAAGGGGCATGCAAAATTCTTTTAGGTTGTCCCCAGACCCAAAACTCTTCCTGCTTTGATTATTTCTTGCTGGCTTTTGTATGGGAAGCCTGGGTCTTTTTCAGCAACACTGGGTCCACTTCTTGCAGTGGCACAGATTTCAGTACAGTCACAAGTTTTGTGATTCAGATTTGCCTTATCTAAGGTCCTCACAGAGGACTGATAACTGGCAGCTGTAATCTTATCAGATTATTCAGCTTCCTGTAATGAAAAAGTTGCCATTTGAGTGTGGTTCAAAGTCACATTGCTGCTGCAAGTAACATTCTTGTAGTGTCCTATCAACTTATTCATGGTTCTGTGGGCTTGCAGCCTACCTCATCCCTAGCTCTCAGGCAGGCTGCTGGCAGCAACTCAGTGAGTTTGCTTTTTCCACTACTGTACTACACACAAGAAATCTGCACTGGCCCTTGGTAGTTCCTCAGTTCTGCCAGTAGTCATCCAGCAGGGCTAGAGGAGCAGCTGGCTTCGTCTGCACCCTTCCTCATCTCAGATGCAGAAAGCCATGCAAAACCAAGAGTGCTACCAAAAGACCATCTTCAACGAAGTGTACTGGCAACATCAACTGCTGTCACTTCTCAGTTTCCCTGTTACACCAAGACCAGGCACAAGCACACAACTTCTTGTGATACACAGGAAAGCTCCTTTTTTATGCTGGCATCAAGAGAACAGCAGTCATTTGGCTGGAGTGATGTCAAGAGACAATACCACAGTCTGCCATAAAGTTGAGTGGGGACTAAACACAATTACTCTGCCTGATGCAAACTTTTCTGCAACAAGGTTACCCCTTTAAAATGCTCTGCAGACTAGCCCATGCTTTCCATCATGTTTGTGGTCCTGTACAGGACTCAGCACCTTCAGACGTCACCCAGCATTTTGCTTCAAGACAGCAAGCCCCAGCCTTTGCCTATTGACATCTCTGATTGTAGTTACCACCTGAGATTGCATTCAAGCATTGCTCTGTTAGACAATATGAGAGACACTTGTTTTTCACAGGGCTTTAACATGCTGCCTCGTGGCAGTTGAGTTACTTTATTATCTGCCTATAGGAGTAGGCTTTTTGCTACTACGTGATAGTTGCTTGGAGGGAAATATGATGTATGGTTGCATTACCATTGCCCCTACCCACTGCCTAGACTGTGACAAGAGGTAAGGACCAGGTTTGCCTGGTCACTGGCTTCCACAGTTACCAAACAGCCAAAGGAGGGTATTGGAGAAAGAAATCCTGTTTGCCTGTTGTTTTCTGTCCACAAGTGTTTATTCAGCCATGCACTCCAACATTTTGGAAAGGAAGGTATGCACGAATACTCCATTTTGTTAGATGGGCCATGAAGCATGAGGAGCATCCACCCTGAAATAGCAAATTAATTCTTGGGCAGAACTCTGCTTGTGGCACTACTTGAGTGGCTGTTCTCTGTTGAGAAAATGTCTTTGCTTTTCCACAGGTTCATGGGATTTGTAACTAATATGAGGCTGCAATTCCAAGCTGCAAAGAGCCAAGTACTGCCTGGGCACAAGCAACACTGGAGCTGGGCCTCACCCTCTAGGCAGCAAAAATGCCAAGAAAAAGAAAATAGAAATCCACCTAGAGGCACAAATCCATCAGTCTGAGCCCACATGGTTAATATTAGCAGCAACTGAAAACTCGAGGTTATGACAGACTGTCCCAAGCCATGTTACTTGAAGGCATCATGCAGTCAAGCATGGAAAATACAGACTCCAGGGAAAGGTGACAGTGCTGGCTGGCAATCAGAGGGTGGGAAACCTGGAAAAAGGTTGAAAAAAGTGGAAGGATGGTGAAGAAGAAGGATATAGATGGGAGATGCTCTGAACCAGAACTGTGGGGCTTTGTTTCCAAAACCAAGAGCCAAAGTAGAGTTTGCTGCAACTCTAGGTTTTTCAGCTGCAGGAAGGAGAAAAGAGAGGTGAGGCAGCACTATGGAACAAGAAACACTTTTCAGGTGGATGTGCCTTCTCCCTCCCAAACCCATCTCAGCTTCCCTGGTCCCTGAAGGTGATATGCCAGAAGCCAAGGAAGGCCCACCTGGAGTGTCAGGACTTGTGATGGAGCCAGGCTCTCCAGAGCTCCCCAGGGAGGACTGAATTAATCTTGTACCATCTGGCATGACACAGGAAGCCAGCAGATGAAAGCCTGCCGTTTGGGAGTGAGGGACAGTTTCTGGAGCAAAAAAAAATGGGGTGGGAAAGGGCAGAACTCCTGGAATCTCATCTTTGCCCTGACATTTCTCAGGTCCTTTCTGATCTCAGTTCTGGCCAGCAGCAGACACCTCTCCTCACTAGCAGCTTCTCAAAACATGCATCTTCATGGGGCAAGACCAGAGCTGTTTTTAGCCGGCTCACCAGCAACTTTTGCAGCACCGGCATTTCCATGTGCCAGGAAGAATGTGGAGTTTGGAGCCAACCACCCACCTGTCCACACATCCTGTCTGCTCTCCTCCAGCTTCCTGTCCCCCCAAACATACTCCTTCTCTCTCTTGGCTTGTGTACAGGCCCCGCCAAGCAAACCCCATTCAGTCTCTCCCTGACTGCCGTTTTCCCCTCCAATCCATCCCTCCTCCTCCACACACTCCTTTCCGACACGAGATGCACCACATCCCACCGCCCTCATCTCTACCGCGGTGCCCCAGCACAGTCGCCACCTTCCTCCTCCACCTTCTCCTCCGCCTTTGCCCGCTTCTCTCACTCGGATGGAAGGTGCTTTCCCCGGCTCCGTGGCTTTTCGCTCTGCCGTGGCCGCTGTCCCAGCTCCCCGCCGTGGCAGGCCGCGGGCAGCGCAGGCAGCAGCGCAGGGCCCTGCTGGCTGCAGGCCTCCCAGCCCTCCGGAGCGAATGGATACGGCTGCTGTCTGGGCTGCGATGTCTGTCACACGCTTTGTGAGCTCTTTTTGGGGAGAACAGCGTGACGTGTAGCTCTAAGAACCCATGGATGAAAGTTCACGGGTTTGTGTTTGCCCGCCAAAGAACACGCAGCCACTGAGCACAGCAGGCTCAGAAAGGGCTGATGGGCACCCTGGGGGAGGCTGCCCGAGCCGAACGCTTGCAAGGTGCACCCAGGCAGTGGTTTCAGCAGTGCCCAGGCTCTGCAAGTACAGGGAGAAGGTTTTGTAGAACAAGAGTCGTTTCAGTCCTTGGTTTCCTTGGTACCTTCCTACCGTGAGGAACCCTCCCTACCCTCCTTTCCATTTCTACCACATCCGTGTGAATGCAGACTTGAGACAGAGCTGAGTCCCTGTGCCGTCTGACAGTGCAGAGTCCGCACAACTGCCTGCTTCACACTGCTCTGTAAAAACCTCCCAGTGCTTCACCGTGAGTGGAGACATGTAGGGACACAGGTCTTTGGGAGGTGCAGAGGCTCTTCACCACTGCATGTGCATTAATATTTCTCATAGGTGGTGCATTGCCTTCTGCATTAGAATCTTTGTTTTCCTTTTACAGTTCTACCTTCACTGTGAGGTCTCATTTAGGAGTGTCTTGAGGCACTGTGATCACTTCCTGAGTTCTGGTGACACTACCTAGCTTTGAGTTTGATAGTTTTCAAACCCATATGTTCTGAGTTAATAATTGTAAACAAAGGTCTGGCTCAGCTCAGCCATTTTCTCAGCTTTTCCTTCCATTTCATCAAGCTCTTCTCTGCTTTCATAAATGCCCCTCACAGCTCAAATTTTATCTGCAGCATCATGGACTTGCTGTTCAGATGTCAAGGCTTGGAAGATTTCAGGGGTAAGCAAACAACTAGAGAGGATCAAGACTTTGCAAGATGTGAGAGAAAAACCTGTTTTAAAGAAAACTGCTTCAGGAATGACAGAGGAACTTGTTCATGCCTAACTGCATCAGCCTGTCAGTCTCTCATTTTCACTGGTTACACCTGCTGTCTAAAAGCCTTTATCTCAACACATGCAGTGCTCTATGACAAGAGGTTCTGCTTTCTCATTCTGATCTAATACAGGCTTTTTATCCCCAAGGCAATCATAAAACTCAAAGGGCAATTCCTGCCATGTCCATGTCGATAAGCTGCATGACTCCTCACGCAGCTTTGTTAATTTCATCCACTTCTCTTTGGATGTGATAGCGCCAGCACACGGCCAGAAAGGTGGTAGCTGATAAACTTTCTTTTTCGAGCTACTCTATCTGGCATGGGAGGATGGGAGACTCCCTTGAGGATATAGCAAAATCAAATGCTTTGTCAGAAATTGGATGAGTTGTTACAAACACTGTCCCTGCATTTGAGGGCATTTGCTCTTTATGCTCTTTTCCTGAGTCAACAGAGATGGTTGTCCTGTGGGTCCACACAGTCCATGCAATTCAAAAGAAGGGGTTTTTTTTAGCTTTAGAAATGTATCTTGACAGAGATCATAGTTCTGTACTGTCCAAAAGATGAAAACAATCATGATGTTTCATCAAAACCACTAGAAATGTTTGGAAGCCAATACTCTTCTATGTCTTTCTTCATTATTTTACTGAATGCTGCTGTGGTGCTGTTGGAAGCTACTATTTTTACAGAAAATGCAGCAGCACTAATTGTCTCAGCCACATTCAGCCTCTCAAAACTCAGGGTCCTATGAAGTGCCTGCATTTTACTTCAGATCATTCCTGGCTAAAAAGCAGAAACTGCTGTGGCAGCAGAACAGTGAACAGACCAGACATCACCTCTGTCAAAGTATCATAAAGCCACCTTTTCCAGGGGAAAACAGTGGTGGGAGAGTTTGTGAGAGGTTATTCATGTAATACCACCTGCTAACTCCTATCTGTCCTTCTCTAGGGTGTCACAGCAGGGCTCAAGTCAGTCCTCTGCTGTTCTGAAGACTGTTTCCTGAGGGTTTCAACTGGGATGTGAGCCTTCTATCCAGAGATGCCTGCTTGCCATCCTGAGTCTTATATTGTATGGGTTATTGCCAAATACTTTATAAAGAATAATATTTATTCCTTCTAGAGGTTTCTTAGGATTAGATAGAAATGTTTACAGGTAGAAACCAAAGACAGTATATAAAGGACCATCATTTTGAACATCAGTGACATTTTGGGCTTCTAGTTTCACTGATTCATAAACAGAGATAGTACAATTAAATGTAGACATAGAAACCAGCTTTCACATAACTTCCAGAATTTTCTATCCATAATGAAGGATTATAGTCCTCTTGAATGTCTACCTATATGCTTAAAATTCCACGTTGTCTACCTCCAGGTATTTGCTTGTTATGTTAGAGTTTACAAAGCCGTGCTTATGATTATGTACAAACAAAACCCAGTCAGACTTCATGACTACGAGTACTGAGTGTAGAAGAAATAAAGTCATTTGACATGCATTTATAATAGCCTATATCCGTAACAGAACAGGTCTGAGTAATATCAACTAATATCAAGATGAGTGTAAACATAGCATAGCATATGCTTTCACAGTTTCTCAATTAAGTCAGAGTATGCTTTTCATATAATTTGCAAAAAGTATATGTAAATCTTTGGGCAACATGTAATCATAACAGAAGTGATGTGAATGTTAGGTAGTAGAATGTCCTGTAATTATTTGGTAATAATTATTTTGATATAATTATTTGACATGATTTTGTAATTATTTGGTATAACCCATGGATATATCTTAAAACTGTGTAAGTTCATCAAATATTTAAAGTTATGAAACAGTAAACTGGAAGGTTTTGAGACCTAAACAGCTGTCTCTACTGGACGACATCTTTGATATCTGTCATTTGTCTTTCTTCTTACAAGCCAGAGAAGCTGAATACAAAACCAAATGTTTACATCTTCACCTCACTAGAAAGCATAATTGATATTACTCATAAAATAAGCAAAAACTAGTTTTGCCTTTTATACCATGTCAGAATATCCTATTTCCTGTAACTGTTTTAATGGCCTGTCTGTGCCTAGTCAGAAGAATTAACCTAAAGGTATGTAGGTAACTTGGCCTATTAGTAAACCAATGCTGGGTTGGAATAACTCCCTGAACTGGGAGCAGAGTCTGACAGTTTGTGTATATTAGTAGGAGGAGGAACATATGGCATAACAGCCAAAATGCTCTGCAGACTACTCCCATGGTGCAGGAAGAATGGGCTGGGACGAGGTCCAGTTCTCCAACAGAAGGCTGATAAGTGTAGGACCAGTCCCTGGCAAGTCAACAGATGATGGGGCAGTGTGCCAGGAGACAGCTTGCCATGGCCCTGGTAGAGCTTACAGAACAAATACCACCTCCACTAAACTTCACAAAGGCCCAAAACCACCTTTTAACTGCTTCAGGCCAAATTGGGCTGCTGTCATCCTTCTCCACATTATCATCCTTGTATCTCTTCACTGGGGCAACTCCTTGCCTTCACTTTCAATGCAAATCAGCCAAGAGACCTGATTTCATATGGTTTGTAATGTTTTGAGGCTGTCAGCAAGCCCAGAGAGCTCGATGCATTAATACCAGGTGCAAACAATGTGATAATCAGCAAAATCAAAAGGAGCAATAAAAGGACTGCAGAGTTTAATTCAGGTTTAATTCCTCTATGGGTAATGGGGATGAGTGTTTGCATAGGAATGCTACCAGGCACCTCACTCAGTCAGGTAAATAACCATTTTATCATTGCAGCTGGATTTTACCTTACCGTGTTCTGACAGCAGCACAGCAGACTGCCACACTGCTGTGAGCTCATCTCCTGTTGTGACATCATGAGCAAGCTCTTGGCAGCTGAAGCTACAAATTACTTCATAACTTTGTTCCAAAAGAACAATGCTGCTTAGTCTTGTCTGAGACAATGAGGCTGCCACAGTAACTCCCTTCTGTACAAAGCTGATGAGAAAAATCCATGGTGGACTTCCCAATGATACAATACCATTTTCAGAAATTCAAAGAAGAAATTCTAGTTCCATGGGACTCAGCAAAGCTTTACCCAAAATGTTCAGAGTTAAGCTTTTAACATTTAAGCACTAGCAGGTCTTCTACTGTTGACTTTTTTTTTGGTGTGGGGGGAGGAGGGAAGCTACATCCGTGGTGAAGACATTGCTCAGAAAGCTCTCCCATCCCCTGGGAATTGCTAAGTTCGCTTTTATATCTCTTATGTATAGGAATCAAGAGGCAAGCAGAATAAAAGCAAAACTCATCTTGAAAGCACAGAGTGAAATCCATTGAAATATTAAGCAAGCTCCTCTTTCCTCAGGCCAAACTCATCCATTAACCCGAAGCAGTCTTCAGAGACATGCTTTTCATTTCAATGCTGTTTCCAACAGCATTTTGCATTTTTATCTCTGTGGCACATTTTATAGTATGAAACAGCAAAATTTACCCGTCCATAATAAAAGGTTACTGCCCCACCTTCCAAATTCAATTCCCTGTTCAATTGCTGACAATCCCTGTTCAGAAGCTCTGTAACTGAATAGGTCAGCGTCTCATTATCGTGTACAAAAGATCAGAAAATGTGTTTAAAAACACAGATGTTTAAATTCTGAGACTTATTAGTAGAAAAAAAATAGATGAATCTTTGTTAAGAGAGAAGAGGGATGCTGTAGAGGAGCAAGGCGAGGCACACAAGAAACAGTCAGAGAAAATTATATACTATTCAATATTATAAAAGATTCCTAGCAGAGAGAAAAGTCTTACTTCTATACTCATATCTCATCACAGAGATGATGGATTTATTAGGCAGCAAGACTTTGTGGCGATCCTACTGTGAAAAACAAGCAAGGACAATGTCATTTCCTGTATGTGTAAACTTCTGATTTCTTCTGTGACTGGAGTAAAAGGTGTTGAAGTAGGCCGGGCTTTTATTTGTTGTAGGAATCCAGGCAACATCGGGAACAACACAAGAAAGCACCATTTGCAGATATTCATTTAACTTAATTACATCTTATCACTGAAGTCATATACATGTCAATTACCTGGTGGCTATTACATGAAGCAAAAAACCTAAGTTCTAGCAACCTTAGCAGACAGGCCAAGAGGTAAATATCAGTATTGATAGAAGGATGGTTATCACCATAGTGATACTATTAGGTTAAGTAATGTTATTATAAGATTGCTTGAACATTTAAGATTTATTGCATATGTTTGGTTTTTTTTCAGGTATATGAAAATTTACCATGAGGAAATCTTGAGTTTGTCAGATGATGACAGTATCAAAGAAAGGTAACTCCACTGATCCTGTAACTGTGGTTTGTGGGTGTCTATATTTTAAATAGATAATTTCCAATCAAGCAGAGTTCTTTAAGCTGAAACAGCTACATGCACATTCACTTGGGGGAATAGACGTTTCCTATTATACACAACCAAGAGATTTCCATGCTGTAGTATCTGTCACTAGAGAACCTGCCCAGTGCCTCACCATGCTGAACACATAAATAAACTCTGAACAATTTCAGTCCCTTGTCATGCAAAAAAAAAGAACACTAGTAAAAATATTTTCCTGTCTGAACTCAGAAAGAAAAAAATTAAGATAATAACTGAAAGTATATACATACAACAGGATTTGAGGCTATTGTTATATAAATTCTTTTTCAGTCCCTCAACATAACACCACAAATATTCTTCTGACAGCAACTCCTAAAATTCCTCAGATTAAAACCACCACCACAAAATCATTTGATGTAACACTGTATCAGCTCAGGACACCTATGAGACAAGCCTGCATGATAAAGCTTAAAATAATTAGAAATTGAAACATTTATCAGTAAGGCCATCTTCTGTGGCCTGAGTTCACACGACTTCCTGTGAGAGGTGTAAGACTCCACCTTGGTGGCTCACAACCAGCTTGGGAATAACTCTCCCTTTAGATTTTCTTTACATGCAGACACTATTTTTCTGGACCTGACAGCATCAGCATCAGTGAAGTAATTAATGAAGAGTCTGATCCTATCAATACAAAATAAAGAAGAAAAAAGAAAGCACACAAAAAGGGCAAGAAATTTGGACTGAGCTGTAAAAGTAGACATCTGAGGCTTCCTTTCTCTGAGAGCAAGCAGCTGTGGTTATTATCACAAACCTGTAAGTACAGCTGGAAGTCTTGGGATTTCTTAAGCTGAGAAAAAATCCTGTCCTCTTAATATGAAAAAACTATCACCCCTTCCTTCCTGAGGCACAAGTACAAGCTGTAAAGCACCTGAAGACAAAAAAGTTCACTTTTTCTGCAAAAGACATGTGAGATTCCTGAAAAGTATGAGAATGGGTGACTGACCCCTGCAATGGAGGAAGGCCCAGAGGAGATGGGCAAGAGTGATATGCTGAAGGAAGAATGTAAGGAAAAACAACAAATTGTCATAAAGAAAGATGACATTACCTCAGCACAAGATAGAAAACTTTGCTTTAGGAATACAGCTGCATCATGCAGTCCTAAGATCAAATAAACAGCGTTCCCTGAAATAATTAGTCAAGAGTAATGTTTTCCTGAGCAAACCAGGCCAGTGTGGGAGGGTAGTCTGTATGTGACTCAGCCCAATACAAAGTATAGAAACTCGACAACTCAAAAAATCAGCTTGGAAGGCAGTAACTGGCTTGAACTGGGTGTAACCTGCATATTTCTTCCCAGTAACTGTGAGGACACAGTGTCATGACAGCAAGTATTTAGGGACCAGTAATGGGAATTTGCACAGTGTATTTGCATTGTGAATCCACTGTATATTGCAGCTGCTATATTGTGATTGTGCTGCAATTCCAGTATATTGCTGTAACATTCTGCTACATCAAAATCCTGGATACATCTATGAGAACTTGGTTAGAGAGTGCTGGACTATGGCTGCAGGCTACTAAAAGAGCCCAACACAAAAGAAGACATCACTACTGGAGGCAAGACCTCTTCCTTTTTCTGGATTACCTGTCCCAGGTCATTGAATTGAAGAGCTCTCAGTAGAAAGTCACACAACTTTCATAGCCTGAAATACTGAAGCATTGGTTCTTCTACAGATGGCTAGTACAGCCTCAGACTCTCCATCTTTAATGGTCACATCCAATGAAACCTGAAAGGGAATGAGAAGCCTGCCTGATTTTCTCAAGTCCTCCATGAACTTAAAAAAAGATCAAACCAAACAAACAAACAAACACTCTAATGACTGGTCTGATACTCATCCCTAACTAAAAGACCACTGGAACCAATTAAGAGGCAGAGGACAATCACTTTTCACAAGTTTCTGGAATGTGTGAGCCTGGGCTCTACAATCTATTTGCCCTGTACAATAGGAAGAGGCAGCTACAGGAAGATCAATGGCTCATCTTGCACAACAAAAAGCCTGATACTCAATGCAAAATGAACTCATACTGGCACGACTGTGGACAGACTTAATTAATAATTTAACTATGACGATGTAATGTAACTATTCTCAAGAGAGGTTCTTAAACCTTTCCTTCTCAGTAACTGATTTAAATGCTTTCTTTAACTTAGGAATATTTAAGATTACTTTCTTTGGCAACTGTTTCGAGTTAGTCATAGCAGATTAAACAGCAACTTCGCAACACATTTTTTTGCCCATTTTTAAACTCTTTCAGCCTATATAACACTGTAAGGCCTTCTGCCAAATTTTGTGCAATAAAATGCTGCAGTTCTATCAAGGATCTCTATGTGAAGATAAAACTTCCATTGAAAGCATTGAATAAGTGCAAAGGGAAACCTCTAAGAGCAATTACTGTCATATTTTTGAGTCATGTATCCTGTTTTTCTCTTTCTCGTTTATAAACAAATCATTATCATGGCAGAGTATGGTAAATAAACGGCTGTGCTTAAAACAGCAGGAGTTACATACCTGAACTTGCAGTCGTCAACATGCTTCAGCAGACTGTGTTTTGGTTGTTAAAATTAGACTATAGCTCACCCCTTTCCACCCTGCCAAAGCCACCTGATGAAGGTGTAAGCTGTCAGGAAACAGACAACCCTACAGACTAAAACCTAAAACAAATCTCAGGAAAGAAAAAAAGGAAAAAGGCAACTAGGAATAACTGCCTGCGTCCAGAAAAGCAAGTAACAGGAGAAGTCCTTTGGAAAGTATTCAGAAACTATCGAGGTTTTAGTTTTACCCAAGCAACTATTTTCCTTTCCTTCTTCCTACATTCAGATTGGGACTTGCTTTGCACTTTCTTCAGCTGCAAGAGAACTCCTTCACGAGTCACACAGGGCACCAAGGCCCTAATTCCTAGGAGAGCTGAAGGAAAATAAAATGTCAGCAAGACAGAAGATTTCTTGGACATTTTGATTTCCTTAATTTGCTGCCACAGTTGTTAAGGCCATGCCAGTGACAACATAGACAAGGTGGTAACTGGAAAGGCAGGAGTAAACAGAGCAGTGACAAAGAGCTCCCTCAGTATGACAAGAAGTAATTCAAGTATTTAGCTATTCAGTTTTTTCCCCATAAAACATACTTCTGAGTTCGAGAAGTCCCAGTTAGACAGGGAAATCTAATACTTTGCAGAGGTGTAAGAAGAAAAAAAGCAAACACTACACATAAATCAGATACCTTGCTATAGCAAAAGGAGAATTGGGGCAACAGGGAAAAGTAAGCCAAAACTTCTTTTTAGAAGTGGCTCCAATTCCTATCTGTTAAAGCATCTGCTCATTTCAAAATAAATCTGTCTATAATATAAGGATGGAACATTTTTTGCCAATTTTGCTATTTTCTAACTTGCTTGAATTTTTCCCTTTATAAAATAGGATTCGGTGAAATGTATTTAAACAAATGCCAGCTTCTTCACACGCACTTGAACAACCACATGCCATCCTACAATTCCAACCTCTGCTTTTTAACTCCCAATCACGTCTTTTCAGAGATATTTATGAAATTGGTGCTAGTGCAGGTACCAGTTGTGGCCAATGCAAACAGTAATTGTTGCAGACCTCTTTAACAGATGATTGCG
Source organism: Dicrurus megarhynchus (assembly GCA_013399195.1). Taxonomy (NCBI): domain Eukaryota; kingdom Metazoa; phylum Chordata; class Aves; order Passeriformes; family Dicruridae; genus Dicrurus; species Dicrurus megarhynchus. The sequence goes on from VXAD01006089.1 coordinate 60,299, forward strand.
TGGATGTAACATCCCATACCAAGAGGAAATTTTAACACATGCTTGGGGAACGCATTGTGCTTATTAGCTAGAATTCTTTTCCTAGTCTTGCCAGTAGCAGGGAGCCTTCATCTTCCCCTTCTATACTGCTACCAAACAAGAGAGATTGTGAAAGAGTGAGTAGGGTGCAGTGCAGAAAAAGTCAATTGCTAAAAGACAATCAGTTGCTTCTGTGCCAGTCTTTTTTCCCCACTTCAGAGCTCTGTAGTACTGAGCCCTCATGGGTCTAGTAAATTCCACACCTAGCCCTGACATGATTACACCAGCAGTTAACAAGACTTCTTTTAAAGGAAAAAAAAAAATAGCTGCTGCACAAGAGATTCAAGCCTGTTGTCAGAATAGGCTGCATCTCTTCTTAGAAAAATCCTCTGGTAAGAGGAAAGGAAGACCACTGGGCAGCAGTCCCCTCCTCAGCAGGTTACTTCCGAAACAGTCCAGACAAGGAATAATCAACCCCCTCAACAGAAGAAACATTTATTTGAGTCTGATGCTAAATCAACTTCACCAATGCAAACAGCCTAAAGAAAAAAGAACTCCACACACCAGCCATCTATCAGTGTACCTTAAATCTACCTTGCAGATTTAGTTTTGTTGGGCTGCTTTCCTGAAGGGTTATGAAGCTAAAACACCCAAAGGAAGGGGCCAACAAGCACAGCAGCCAGAGCATAAGGTGGGGGGGAAAACAGGGAACCTTGGCCCAGGTGGAAGGAAATGGTGCTGAACATTAAGAGTAGGAAGCTACCCTTATATTTTCAGAAGCAGCTGACATAATGCTCATTGCACCCAGAGGAGAGGATTTACTTCTCATGCCCTGCTTTTGGCCCTGTCTTTAACTTGTATCAGGTGTGGTACTGTTGGCCCTCCGCTGCCTCTCCACTACAAGCCAAACCTGCTGCTTTAGTGAGCTGAAGTGCCTCACAGAAGGGTGCAACCAGCACCCGAACTGGAGGACATAAGAAGGGTGGCAGCAGGAGTACACAACCAAGTGTCAAGGCGCAGAGGCCGGTGGCAGGGGGTGTGGTACTGCAGCAATCCACTGTGCCTCAGGAAGTCACACTTGAAATGCCTGAAGAGTAGGAAGAGAGGGATTTTGCAGAGAAAACAGACACAATCTGCTATCTGGTCACACATGCCAACAGCATAGCAACAGTTTTTTAAACGTCTTTTCCTTCTGAAATTTTACCAATTTTTCACTTCTGAATTTTACCAATTTTAAACACAAAGTGTAACAGCAACAAGACTTGAGAACCCAACATCTAAACAAGGAAACTAGTAGAAAATAAAAATGCAAAATGTCAGGATAGTTTTGGCAAAATCCTGGGAAAAGAGAAGAGAGAGTAATTAAAAATCTAACACATCATTTGCTTTTCAAATTTTTAATTAGGTATAATAAATGTACACAAAAGGAAGCATCAGCATTTTTGTTCATTTTAAGTGTATCATATGGTAGGGAAAATAGACACATGGCATGAGTGAGGTCAGAAGTATCAAGACTGGTTTGAAACATTTCAAAATGTCATGCTAACAGGATACTAAGGGAAGCTTTTAAAGCCATCATGAACAAGGCTTGTTTAACATCAGAGCTAGAACCCACATTGCATACAAGTTTGACACAGACTGAGAAAAGCCATTTTCCTCATGTCTCGTATATCCAGAAATTTCAGCTGTGAAGCCTACATTAGGGTTAGCCATTTTCTCTCATTTTGAATGAGTACCTTGATGAAATAAATTATTAGACAGTAAGTGCAAACTGCTGCACTGCTTTGTCATGCCTAATCTATTACTAGAAAGAGTCTTAATAAGGCTGAAGAAGAGGCAGCAGCATTTGAGATATTATAAACCAGTCTAGCACCAAGCAACTCCAAAGTCTAGTTCCCTATTTGCCCTTTGGTGGATGCCCTTTGGGGAGTGAAAAAAGGAAAGAAAAAAAACCACTGCATACTGCAAAGCCATAAATGTCTGACTCCCCGGATAAAGAAAAAACTTACTTAATTTCCTGAAGCTACGCATGGTTGACATGTGTTATTGACACATGAAATTATGCAAAATAATTTCAAAACCAAGGACAACACTTGACCAGTTACAGTGTGTATGGGAAGATGACCCTACAACATACTGGAACTGTGTACTACCAGTGTACTTTTGCAAGCAGTCACTGTAAACAGTACATTGTCTTATTGACCCTGCCAACAGTGCAGTAACATACATGTTCAGTTCAGGACTATTTTTAAGTGCCCTGCACTCCAGGACTATTTTTAAGTGCCCTCAAAACAAAAGACGCTTCTACAGCTCTCGTTAGCTATGCTAATGAATTCTTCTCATCACCCTCAACACACACATGTGGTGAACAGTTACTCCAAAATAAGAGGTTCATTTACATACCTCACCCAAAGGGATCCAGGAATTAGACTTTTTGCAGTGCTTCAAATGCATAGCAAACTGAAGTTGGAAGTTTTCCCAGACTGAAATGTGCATCTTATCTATCTTTTCTGCAGCACTTGCAGATGTTAGCTGACCTAATTCTGTTCTTTCTAAAATCAGTGAAAACTATTTACTGGGGATTACCAAACCCAACATTTGAAGTCTTGACAAAGCACTAGGTGTACAACCACCCAAACTTCACTCTCAGACAGATTCAGTTCCCATCCCCTGCAAGCATAAGACAGACATCATAAAAAAAGTAAAATTCTGTATTCAATCTTGCATCTTTTCCTTCTGGAAGCAATTCGTAGTTTGTAAATTAATTGCATATTCTAATTCTGAGATGCTTGCATCTTCAATATAATAAAAGTGTATCAAACTGAAATGACAATGAAGAAAAAATATTATCTTATTTGTATGAGTGCTTAATTCCTGCTTCAGAATTCTGGAGAGTCTTACATACAGAATTAGAAAGAATTTAGTTTTTAAACTAAGTTTCTTGGCCTACCGAAGGGAAAAACTGATGTTTGTGACTGCTAGGCAGGTACTTCTACAACTTCAAAATAGTCATTAGGCAGAATCACATAGCCTTTTCCTGCCAATATGCCTTTTTCTTTCTGAAACTGAACAATTTCTCTCAGTTTTTCAATCTGTCTTTCCTGACGCCGGCATCGCTGTTGTGCTGTCTTGAGCTTCTTCCGCAGTTTTTCAACTTGTTCCTCCAGCTGTTGAATTCTTTTTCGCTGATGAACTGTATCCTCTACGGTATAGTTATGATCACAAAAAACAGCAAGATTGCTGGGGGTCTGGAGAGGGGGCATCAATAATCCAATACTTGGATCTACAAATCTGGCATCTATTTGAGACAAGTGAAAAGAAGGAGTTGATGGAGATGGTGGCAGTACTGGAGCTGCTGGTGGTGGTGGTGGTGGCGGAGGCGGTGGTGGCGGTGGCAGTGGAGGAGGTGGCAGTGGATCTTCTGGCTGCTCTGCAAATTCTTCAGACTAGAAAGAACAAGAAAAGAATGTACATTTAATGCTTAACATTGTTTACAACACAACTCCCTTATAACAACCCCAGAACAAACTGAACAACCGGGTTTTAAATTAATAAAATAAATTTCAAAGCTAAGATTTTCAAAACTGGAAAACATTTCTGGGCCTGCTTTGTCTGGCTTCTCAACTGGACATATTTTTAGGCAGCTTCATTTTAAGGTCTCTTTGAAACTCAGGCCTTTGATGTCTAAATACTTTTTTTGAAGATCAGATTTTTGAAATCTATATCCACCACTACCTAAGGAGCAAGAACACATGCTGCAGTTCCATAAAACAGAGTTCAGATGACCTAGTAACTCATCACTGCCATCCCATTCCCCTTTGGCCCTCCTTCTTTCTGCTGTGTCATACCACTGTGTAATTGAGCCTATCAGCTAACTTAATCAAAAACATATCAGAAGCGGACAATCTTCTGCTGAGGTAGAATAAGGGTCAACTACTGAGCAGGCTGATAAGGCTGGCAAAGCAGAGAGATAGACACAGCAACACCAGCCTTCTCAATAACTGAAAGGGACTCTGTCATTGGCTTTGGGCTGCAGCATAAGGGTTTGGTTGCAAGAGACATCATGAAACAAAATAAACAGCTCTTCAACAGCAAAGCTGCCCTCTCATACTTGGTATTTACTCTTTGCTCAAACATAGTTGCTAAAATGACAGAAAGCTATTTAATCTCCCACTATCACTGCATAAATTTTCTGTGCCATTACTAAATGTCAAAGCAATGCAACACAAAGTATGACCTACACCTGCCCTGATATGTGGAAAAAGTGAGAATCATAGATTCATAGAATGGTTTGGGTTGAAAGGGACCCTAAAGATCATCCAGTGTCAACACCCCTCTGCCATGGGCACGGATACCTTTCACTAGGGGCAGGTTGCTCAGAGCCCCATCCAACCTGACCTTGAACCCTTCTGGGGATGGAGCATTCACAGTTTCTCTGGGCAACCTGTTCCAGTGCCTCACCACCCTCACAGTAGAGAATTTTTACCTAATATCTAATCTAAACCTGCCCTCTCGCAGTTTAAGGCCATTCCCCCTTGGCCTGTCACTACCTGCCCTTGTAAAAAAGTCCCTTTCCAGCCTTCTTGTAGGCCCATTTTAGATACTGGAAAGTTGCTATGAGGTCTCCACACCACCTTCTCTTCCCCAGGGTGAACATCTCCAATTTCTTCAGCCTGTCTCTTTAAGAGGGGTGCTCCCCGCTCTGGTCATCTTCCTGGCCTCCTCTGTACCCACTCCAACAGGTCCATGTCCTTCCTGTGCTGGGACCCCAGAGCTGGGTGCAGTGTTCCAGGTGAGGTCTCACCAGAGCAGAGCAGAGGGGCAGAATCCACTCCCTCCCCTGCTTTCCACGCTGCTTTGGATACAACCCAGGACTGGCCTTGTGGGCTGTGAGCTCACACTGCCAGGTCGTGTTAAGAAACAGGACTGCATAGCTGGCAGATGGAATGGACAGGGGAGAAGCACAGTTCTGCCTTCTGGCAGCAGCAAAATATTAATTGGCTCAACTCCACTGCAGGGTTTTTTTGCAGATAAAACTGCATGTTTTATCACATTGCTCTTGATAGGTCCACTTGTACAGTTCAGGACAACACAGATCCCAAACCACTTGAGCATAGGCCAGAGCAGAGAATCAGATTCTTTCTTCCCCAAAGGAATCCAGTATAATTCAGAAATGCTTCTCTGCACATGTTGATTGAAAAAGCATTGTTGAAACCAAAGAGCTTGCATATTGCCTGTTAAAAAGAAAGCTTAAAACATTCTCAGTAAAAGAGGCACTGAAACAATTTTCTACCTACCCACCTGTTGCCAACACTATTAGTACAAAGAAAAGCATGAGGACTGGGAAAATGTTGATGTGAAGAACAGCGAACAGTCCTCACCATCACAATATCAAGCTCATCAGATCTGAAGGTCATATAATTAACTTCCTTGGCTTAACATGCAAACAAGATGTTTGGGTGTCTAACTGTCCCTCATACAAACTACAACACTTGGCAGACAGTAAATGAAAAGGAAGTTTAGTGATTGGTATTGAAGGCAAGTGGTGATTGGCATTAAAGGGAAATTTAATATGCACTCAAAAGTATTTTCACGTGATCAGTTACAAAACCAGCCAACTATCAGTCTTATTTCTCAGTTATAAAAAACTGCTGCTGTTAGCCTACCTAGTTCACATATGAATATTCTGAAGAGCTTGACCCTATCAGCTGTCACTATCAAATTTTTCTACAAAAAAATAAACCCTACAAGGCAAAGATAAAGCCAGCAAAAAGAAACTCATTCTTGCTAGAAACAAAAGCAAAAATCAGATCATTGCTGGACTGCTAAATTCACAGAGACTTCTATTTGAAGCTATAGAGCATATGCTACCTCTATATACAAATTACTATTGTCACAACATATCACAGAGAACAGATCTTTGGTATCACTGTGACATCACCAGTGACTAATTACTTCTTCCAGCCAATAAATACTTCTCCTAAGACATAAGTAAAGAAAAATATACCAAATTACATAGTGCGAAAAATAAAAAAATAATTTTCAAAATTTTTCAAAATACAAAATTCACTGTATTTTAAAATCAGTGTGGATTCAACTCCAAACCAACCACTGCTATTCTTTGTTATTACATTGCTACTTGAAGATATGTGGCAGTTTATTGAAAAGTGCCATGAGACAAATAAGAATAGAACTAAATCCTTCAGAATTAAAAGGCACTCACTCTTCTGTGTTTTTGTAGATCCAGGTATGACAGCGAAATTGGGAACGTGGCTCACTACTAATCCTGCTGCACCAACAGTACTTTTGCAGACTACCCTATACACCCATTCAGCTTTCAGACTGTAAAAAAATTTGCAAGTATTTTACACACAATGAAGAAAATGTGTATTGCACAGATAAGCAAGGAAGTGTAATCAAACAAAAAACACAGCCATATTTTCCTGTAAATTGTCTGTCTCCTCATTTTTACATTCTGTTTATATTCTCTTATCTGTTATTAGCCACTTCTCATTTTTCAAATGCATTGCCTTTTTATTTCTGCAGCAATCCAATATTGGATATAAATAGAAAAATTGAACAAGAATAATCTGAATTTTTCTCTGTGAACTTCAACCCATTTCAGTCTTTTGCTCCCTAGACCTACTCTATCTATCACTGTCTCCTTTGCCACTTTTCTCTATGGCAGAGCAATGAGAAAGCAAGTATTTCATATCCTTTAAAGGAGTTAAAAATCAATCTTTTCCATTCTTGTCTTACATCAAGAAGGAAGAACTCACAAGTGAGTTGCATCTCACAGTAAATTGCTCTAGTGGCACAGTGAAGGAAAGAATACCTCACACAGAAAACTCTACCATCAGAAGTCAGGGACCAGTCTGGCTTTTGAACACAAGGTTAAGGCAAGACACAGGTGGTCTCAGGACAGACAGACAGCAGGTGCAGGTAAGGTTCTGCCGCTCACTTTAACTTTGCAGAGCCAGAGGGCCTCCTCTTAAGAGGACAGTGAAGTTTCACAGTTAACATCCACCATCTCTTCAATGCTAGCAGTAGCCATCAGCCATGGGAAGAGAATAGTGCCATTTGCAAGCATTAATGAAGGCTCTCTCATTATATGACTCCAAATATGCAGGAAATGCTGTAGAACAGCTTAACTACTGGGCAGTATCTTCTTACTTTGCTGCCATTCCATTTAATTCAGCACATGAATGCTGAATTAAAGGGACACATGAGCAGATCAAGAGTCAGTGTCTGCCTGTACAACACTGTGCACTCCAAAGCCTCGGACAGCCTCACAGAAAACAAGAACAGCTGTTGGAGGCGTTTCAATCACCACAGCCTTCCTGGTGACCCCAGGTACACAGGCTCAGCACCCTGCCAGCCTTCATCCTTCCCAGCCTGCATCCTCTCCCTGCTCGCTGCCCTGCCACGCTGCGACCAGTGACACGCACAACGCGTTCCGGCACCTGCAGCCATGGGTGCTTTCGGTTTACCTTTTCACCGGGTTCAGTGTAACAAAATATTGTGGGCACAGCATTCTCTTTTAGGAGCTTGTTATTGCACTCCCTCTTAAAGCAATCGGGGGTAAAGTGTTCTGAGCAAATGCTGCTGTACTTGGTCGGCTTGAAGTTTTTCCTCTTAACAGCAGCTTCCCACTTCTTGCAAAGATCGGGTCTTGTAAGAGGAAACCTGCAAGCAAGAGGCACTTTCAGCTTTTCGGGAAAGCGTTATAACCCGGGGGCTCACGGCCGGAGCCAAACCCCTCCTGCCCCCCAGCAGGGGGTGGTCTCAGCCCGCTCTCGCTCTGAAACAGGCGGCTCAGAGGGTCCCGTCCCTCGGCTTTCCCCAGGGAGGCGCCGAGAGGGGCGGGCGAGGCTCGCCACCCTGAGCGGCCGCGAACAGACACATCCATCCATCCATCCNCGGCAGGGCGCCGCGAACTCACCGCCGGGCGCCCATGCTTCCCCCGCCTTCCGCGGCCCCCCCGCACGCCCGTGATCCTCCGGAGAGGGACGGGAACGGGACGCGCGGGCTCTCCCAACTCCACGATGGCGGCGCC
>VXAD01006089.1:72463-125943 GCA_013399195.1 Dicrurus megarhynchus
CCGAGGCGGCCGCCGCCGCGCCGGAGACCAGCGCCTGCTGAGGAGGGACACCCCACCGGCCCCGGCCCCATCCCGCCCGGGGGCACCGCGGGGCCAAGGTGCGCGCCCGCCGCCGCCCTTCTGCAATTATTATTATTATTATTTTTATTTTTATTATTATTAATTATTATTATTATTATTTATTTGCGCCCGGAGAAGGCTTTTTTTTTGCTAGAGCCGGGTGTTGCTAAGCGTTTCCAGAGTTCTGTCGATGTCGCATTCAGCAGAGAGGGTCTCCGTGGGTGGTTCTGGGGCAGGTGGTTGTTAGTTTTTCAGTGAAGTACTTGAGGTCTGTAGAGATTTCCGAAAATAAGAAAATTACTGTTTACAGAAAGATTCAACTTTATTTTCATGGGGGATATAAAACGTGTGTTTCCTAATACACCTTATTGAACTGTATAGCAATGGATAAGCTTTTCAAACTTAAAAAAAATAGCCAGAATCGTACCTTTTGAAAAGATGTGCGTGTATATATATATATATTTAAAACATAATATGGATATGTATATTTTCTTGGTATTGATAAAGAACTTTTTTTAAAATACTGTCTTTCTCTAGAGCTTTAATTTGCCATTGAGAGTTAAGACAGCTGTGTGGGTGCTCTTGCACTTACATGGCTTTGATTTTCAAGTTGAACCCTGGAGGGAAGTAATTTTTGTTGTAAATCTTAAGCAGATTGAAATGCATTGCTGACTCAGTCATAAGAAAATAGTTTTCTAAACCTGTATGCTCCGTATTTCTTGTGCCAGTGCAAACTTGGGGCATTGATAGTTATTTATTGAAACTTGAACACTTTTTGGACGTTGCCTAGACCTTATTTTTCTAGATAACACGTTAGTAGAGAAAATGGTTACTTTGGCAAAAAGAGCTTTACTTTTTTTTTTTCTTTTTTTTTTTCCTTCACTGTGTACATTCCAGTAGTGTGTGCTCTTTCCATAGTATAGTAACAATTCAGTGCTATACAGAAAAGGGCTCAGTTTTGGGGTGGGTTAGCTGTAAAGGTGATAATTCCATTGTATTCTGTTTGAATAAATCACAGAAATATTATGGAGAACTAGATTTATTTTTTGGTAGAAATCTGTGTATCTTGCTTCTTGGTCTACATTGTTCTAAAGAAACTTTAATACTCTAGAGACAGAAAGAGTTGATGCTAGAATGTGAAATGTTTTTCTGGTTGGGAAGAATTGGTGTGATTTATTTCTTTGTCGAGAATTTACTGGTAGAAGAGTATATAGCAAAGGAACTATTTCTTCTGATTAGACATAATCCTCAATAAGTTTTTGAAAGCTTTAGGTCCCTTGCTCGGTGCCACTGCGTTCCATGCTTCTGCTGCACCTGTGTATTTTGAGCATAGCCGCTAGCGCAGCGCTGCCGAGCCCTGTGGCAATGGTGCAGTGGGAAGGGTCTGTCGGAGTGTGACAGTCGCCTCACCAGAAGGCCCTCTGTGCGGAGGCCGCGGGTCGGCCCTGCCACTGAGGGAAGGCAGGGCTTCTCCTGAGCAGATCCAGCTGCTGTGTGGGGCCCTCTCCCCTCGTTGAAACTGTGCTAAAAACTCTGCTTGAACTCAGAGGCAGATCTTTCATGGGGATATGTGTCTGTGCCAGCTGGTGAAAAGGGGGAATCGTGTGAGGAGCCAAGAGAGCATAGACATCTCGATGTGTACCGCAATTGCTCAGATCTTCTAAGGCCACTCAGGAGCTGGTAAACATCTCTTACTTCTGAAGGCTACAGCTGATGGTTTGAAATCCAATAAGAATGAGATAGACTCACAGTTTTTCATGCTTTTATTGGGGATATGTGAGTGCTATCTGTTCAGAAAGTTGAGCTGCAGCAATCAAGTGTATGAGGTTTTCCTTTTAGTGCATAGTTGTTCCTGGCACATGTATGAAATTATATGAAAATGCGTAGTTACACTGTTACTGTAGCTGAGATGCTCCGAGGATATTTCTTTTCTTAATGCATATGCAAATTAGGTAGAAGCCATATTAATCATTGTATAACTGTTTAATCATGTCACCAGAGCCTTTTTCGGTGGTTGAAATGATTGCCTGTAACAGTACTTTCTGCTGTTAGAAATACTAATGAGCAGATAAAAAAATATTTTGATCTTAGGACATGTTTAAAGACTTCTTAAGGGCATTCTGAACCATACAGCATACAATCTGTAGCACTGCCTGTTATATAATAACTGGGTGAAAAATATGGTTTTTACTTTGGTAGTCATCACCCATCTGCAAAGATGCTGCAAGTCTGGAGAAACCAATAAAAAACTTCTTTCCCCCCACACTTAACGCTTTTCCCTAGTGAGAGAGATAATGCTGCCTGGTAGATGTGAGATACTTTACTGCATATATAGTGAGGTGGGGTTTTTTTAAGGAATCCTGGAAAAATCATAAAAAATTACATGTGTAAACACTATTACTTTGGTCCTTGTCTTTGCAAATGAGCGTAGGGCTAGGTAAAGGTCTTGTAGTAGAGCACAGGATAATGATAAATGCAGCTGTGCAATACTTGTTCTTTACTTACTTCATAGTTTCTGGTCATAATAAATTAGCAATATCCGAGAGACATGGGGGATCCATAAGGCATGGGAAATCACTGCAGTTCCCCTTCCCAGACACGGGCAAGGCTCTAGTGATCTATAGTCTAGCAGGGTTGTAATGAGCTGCCGCCTTTCGGCATGGTAATGTTAAAGCTGAAAACCACCCCACATTACCTCACTTGAGTTTGAACTTTCTGCAAGAGCAGCCTTGCACCCAGCATCTGAAAGACCTCATGTTGTAACTTCTTTGACAGCCTGGTTTCTGTTCTAGCTGACATCTGTTCAGTGGTAGAAGTGGTGACAGGCCAGCTCTCTTACCCTGATGACTGATGAGAGATTACTAGTGAGGCTGGCAGCTCCAGCTCTCTGCCAGAGGCTACTGTTCTGGTAGTAGAGTCATCCAAAAGAAAGTGGTTTTTGTAGAGTGGCAGGTTACCTTTATAAATGCCTTTTTTTAGCTAGTGTTTAGGCTAAAAAATAGGATCTAACACTGACATGACCAAAATTTGAGAATAGTGTTGGGGTGGTTGAGGTTTTTTTCCCTGCTTGAGTTGGTTCTGCTAGAGGTTGCTGCATTTTTTGCAGGTATTTGAGTGGAAAGCCTAGGCACCTAACACTTTAAACCAATATAAAAAGACTCAGGAGTACTTACCTGCTGCAGCTGTCAGACTTGATTGTTCCTGTCTTCTAAAATGTATCAATACTCTGACTTTTAGCCCTGCTGTGTTCCTAAATCATGGCTTCTCTATTTTGTATGCCTTTTTTCTTTAGTTTGTTGCTAAATGTATGTGTCTTTTAGGTTTTGATTTTCTGCCAAGAACTTTGGTCACTGTGAGATGCTGAAAGAGAGATACTGGGTAAAAATTTTCCAGACTGTTTATATGATTTGCATCCATGTAGCTCCTTTTCAGTAACACTAAGCAAGCTGGCTGTGTGTTACTGCAAGAAAGAAAAAAAAAACCACAAAACCCCTCAAAAACAAAACTCAAAAAAAACCAAACAAAAAGATTAAAACCCCAAAATAAAACATTTTATGTTCACTGTTAGCTCAGTGTTTTCAGCATTTTTCTTCATTCTTCAAAACTGTTATGCTTTGTTACACTTGTGCACACTATTTGCTAGTCCTTGCAAAGGCTCATTTTGTGTGACTTGATTTGCAGGCTACCCTCATGTCCTTCTAATCTGGTTTTCATTCCAGATGCAAACCCATGACAAATAAACATCCCTCTTTGTTTCTTTGCCCCAGGTGTAATCTGCTCTGGAGACTACAGTCTCTTCCTTTGTCTGTGTTGGTTGCTGAGTGCTTGTTCCTGTGCACATTTCATTTGCTGTTCAGCAGTTTTTGAATGTGCATGAACCAATGTCTTGGTTTAGATGTGAAGTGCCTTCTCATTGAGGTGCTACAGCACAATAGTTTGATTCATATATGACTTTATTTGAATTGTTATCAGATCTTTTCTGTCTTGTGAAGTAGGAGAGGGAGTGTTTTCAGTAAGGGAAGTCTTGTTCACTCCTTCCTTGGGCAGAGGGTGGAGCCCCCATTAGATCTGCCCCTGCTTGCTGTGAGTGCAAGGAAGCTACTCTGATAATACTGATTCAAATGATGCCATTGCTAGGAAAGTTGATTGGTTTGGTCTCCAGTGTAGTGAAGTCTGTTGGAATCACAGGGTCTCCAGGCAGGTCTGGGTAGCTGGTGAGTTGTTCTTAAAACTTTCACTGTGATTCCAGGTCAAGCCCATTTGGTATGCTTAGAGCACCTTTCCAAAAACACAAGTACTTTGCATACTTTGAGCAGTGTAGGTGTTTGGACATGATAAGTGCTGATCGTGGTGAGGGGTGATTCTGGTGTTGATGGTCATGTTTTCTGTTATGAGCCTTTGATGGTCTTCCAGAAGGTAAATATCTCAACATATCTGGACTCTTCACTGCATGTCGGTAGTCACTACTGACACTCATGCACTGTTCGAGATCAAGGGTGGCCCTACAACAGTTCTCTGTTATCTTTGTCTGTATTTATGTCTTTACAGAATAAAGAGTCATGAGACATCCTTTATTGATTTAAATATCTGGTTGATTCTCTGTCTCACCTTTAACAAATGAGTGATCTCCCCAGGTTAAGCCTTGAGGCATTCTGCAGTTTGCAGCTGTTAAAGTCGAAATTTGTTCAGCAAGTAATTTTTAAACAGTTACATAAGTCACTGATGCTTCCCAAAGTACTGAAGAGTATTGTTTGATAGTGTCTGAAGTACAGGTGCGTGCTTGGTCTGAATTACTAGTTGTGCTGAAAATAGTATCTTGGCTGCCATAACTGGAGTCTTAACTATTTGAATCCAGCAGCTTCTTAGAGCTGCTTTCTATATCTGAGATACTTATGCAAGAGAAAAAAACCCATCTACTTGTAACACAAGTCATTCTTTGATGCATTTTATGTGTCCTGCTTCTGGAGTGCAAGTTAAAAAAGGAAAAGCAATGAGTTACATTTTCGTTTATTCATATGTGCAGCTGTGACTGCTGCTGGATAATTTTGCTCTTTCCTTACTTGATTCTCCCAGTTTCTATGTTTAGCAAGTAGACAAATTGGAGTATGACATATCTGTGTACATCTTTGATTTGTACAAAACCACTTCCATTTTTCCAATATTTTGTTTGAAGTTTTACTTAAGAATGAGTGTTGGAGAATTCTTAGCCTGTTTTGTTGCTCGTTAGTCACTTCTTTTGATCAGTACTCTTTGTAGTGACTGCTCATCTTCCAGCAGAGGTGAACAGTAAAGTCTGTCAGGGATTCACCTCTTTCAATATTTGGCAAGACTTGTGTCAGCAGAAAAAGTCTTGGACAGAAAGCTTTCACAGTGCATAATAATCCTGCAAATGTTAACTCATCCTCCTCATGCCGCAGTCACTTGTTGTGGGGTTGCACCTGGGTTTGGTGTATCTGATGAAGAATGTTAAATGCTCCTGTGACAAAGTGCAGAATCTAAAGTTTATAAGAAACTTGTTAATCTTGCTGCACATGGTGCAACTTTGTTATGAAGGTGTTGAATTAAATCTGAATATATGGAGACTTAGGCCATTATGGTACATTATGGGAGACAAGAGGTTTTAGTAATTCATAATTACTCCTCTCCAGTGTTTCAGAGATCTGTCTCTTTTTAGCCTATGAAGTGTCTTGCAGCTGTTTGTGCTGTGAAACCTCTCTTCCTAACGACTCAGTAACTTGGAGGCAGGACAGAAGCAACTTCTCCATGAACTGGTCATGTGTGACAAGCTAAATGTAGATTTCTGAGAAACACCGCAGTGCATTCTTGCGAGCAGTGAGGGCACAGTGGAGAACCTGCTGTTGTATGTGTGTTGCTAAAAGAGTCTAGAAATGTATACACATAAATCATAATGAGCAGTTTCTGAGGCACCATCCTGTTGCCTTGCTATGGGCATTGATCCTTGCTGCTTGCTTTAGTCTGGGAGCACTTTTTCCTAAGCCATTGCATACCTTAAGGCTTGCTTTCTGCATCAGTATAGTCACAAACCGGATCTCTGCTTGAATGTTGAAACAGTTGGCTTCATACGGGTCAATCAGAATGCCTTGCTCTAGTTCTCTTTGCAGGGTCCCACTGGGGAAACAGTGGTGGAAAGGAAGGAAACCAGTGTAGGATCTGTATCTTCACACCAGTGCTGTGTATTGAAATGCAACTTTTAGTTGACTAGTCTTGACAAAAGTGTGTTACTGATGTAAAAACACTGAATCTTGATCTTGTGTCTGCAGGGGACATGAGTTCTTGTGCTGGAGTCCTGCTTTGGGCGGTATCCTCTCAAGTCAGTGAGGACTAACTGAAGAAACAGCAAATCCAGCCTTTTTGAATTAATTCTTCTGAAGCACACAGATACCTGCAAATGTATGTTGAGGTGTTGTGCATAGACACCAGCATGCATAGAGAAGGGGATGGCCAAAGGAAGGAACTGTGATTTTCTTAGCTGCAACAGTACACAATGGGGTTTTTCCTAGTCTTTTGTTGTGGTCAAATTCTTCCCGAAGAAGACTAAGCTGCATTTCTGTGTGTGATCTCAAGGTGATTTTTTAGATTTCCAGTCAAATTGGAGGACTGTCAGATCTTGCAATGCTAAATTAACACAAAAAGAGAACTTATTTTAAAGTCACATTTAGCCTTAATGTTATCTGAAGTGCTGCAGTTCATGTGTAGTAGTTTACTGTAAGGTGAAATGATGATTATCATAAATAATGTTTTAAAGGAGTCACCCTAAATAATTACCTATGTGATGTTTGCTTTTTTGTCTGCTGTCAAAAAGTCTGTATCCATAGCATAGCTAGCTGTAAATTGAGCTTTGCTCTGAATTCCTAGTACTAGTAACAAACAGGGTCTGCAATAGTTTAAGGAGTAAATGTTCTGGCTAAAGAATGACCATTTGTGTAGAAATGCTTTGAAGTGATGGTCAGGTTTGAAGCCTTGCTAACGTGGAGATAATAGATATGACCAGTTCACTGTGCACTAATACACTGCTAGATTCTGATATTTAGCACACTGCTGATAAGATTTACTACTGCTGTTACTTACTGGTTAAGAACTAAGTATGGGTGGAATTGTAAGTCACATAAACAGGGTCTGGATAGCTGTCTTGCTGGAGGTCAGTAACAGACTCCCATCCCATACAAAGGGGAGGAAAAAAAAATCTTTGTTTGTAGTCTCTGTTTTGGTTTTGTAAGTCCAGTTACTTTTTTAGGTTGAGTCCTGTTTTAGTCTTACCTCAAAATTTATTTGAATAAATTTGAAAACCTTTCTAATAAGTACCTTGAGGCATATCTTGCAACTGTTCAGTTACAATCAGTGGTTGTACAGCTGTGGTATTACTTCTATCATAGTTGGAGAAAGCTGAAGCAGCTAAGAGTCAGGCTTCTCACTGCATCCCTGTTCTTAAACAATGGACTGAACATGTGAAAAATCATGACCCGTAGCTTGAACTCTGAGAAGCTGTTGGATACCCTTTTCTTGTCCTCTTCAGAGAGCTTCCCACTGCCCCAAGGGCTGTGTCCCTCCTGCCTCATATGGAAAATTGACCTTTAAGAATTAACAGCTTTTTAACTAACTAACTAACTGAAGATAGACTTCTGGTACATGCTGAATAATTTGAAAGATAACATACTGAACTTGACAATCTTTCCCACGCCTCTGTTTCATAAATCTCCAGATTTTCTTGTAATGCAGGGCAGAAGCAATGGAGTAGTGTCAAATAAAGTTAGTGTGATGTTCCAGAGAGTGTATTTAGGATAGTCTCCTTTTTTTCCCCTAGTATCTGCTATGGAAAGAGTGCAGTAGAAGATACTGATTTAAAACTTGCTGTTCTTCACAAGTAGAGCCAGAGTTTGAATTCTTGGATTTTCCAACTTTTACCATTCTGTCTTTTAACATCCTTCATGGGAGGGTGATAGAAATATTGAGGAAATACTATTAGGGAGTTAAGTGTTCTTGTTACATCTAATGTCACATAAGTTATGGCCATAAGTAGCTAGGACACCTATATATGGTCTGCAAGATGACACCTTCAGAATAGGGATTCCTAAAATGCTGCCAAAGTGTTGTTATCTGTCCAAATCATTTTGGGCCAGTTAGCAAAATTGTATTGTAAATCCTTGTGATTTTTGACAGTCTTTGTGTGCACCGTGTAAGTGAAATCACCGCACAAGCTGGTATGTCTACGTGGTATGATACCACTTTCTCAGCAGGCCAGTAGTGTTTAATACAGTTTATGTCTTTATTCCTTTCCCCACTGGTAATAGTCAGAGATGATAGTTGAAGTTATCAGCACCAGGAAGGAGAAAAAAAAAGGAATCCAAGGAAAAAATAATATTTATCTCTAAAACGGTATTTAATGGTAATATTTGTTGTATGTTTAAGTGGCAAGTAATTAAGACTGCTCTTCAGAATGCTTTTTAACTTACTTTGTTTTGTTATTACTGCTTAAGTGTCGTCTGAATGTCTCTTCTTTAGAAACTGTGCCCCTCCCTGTTTGGCCTGATGACTGTAGATTTCACACTTACCCTTATTTATTTAAAGCCATGGCAACCACCATACTGAAATGTCATCAAGTAAAGCCCAGGTCTGCATGCTGACTGGTGATGCAAAGGTCTGCTCTCTAATAAAATGCAGCCCATTAAGGACGAGCTCCAAAAAGCAGCTACGCCCTGTCTTCAAGCATTTGCTCTAATTTCAAGGCTTTGCCATGTGGTGTTGCTCAACGTGCAGCAAAACAAGTTCTTGCGAGCCCCTTGAGCATTCCTCCGTGTGTAATAGATTAAATATTCAGGCTTCCTTAACTCTCCCACCNTAAAAGGCCTAACACAAGTATATCTTGGAGAATTGTTTTGCTTTATTGCAAAGTGCTGTTAATTACAGAGACGCTTAGCGCCGTTCTGACATGTGAGCCATCAATCTGAACACTCCCAACAGTGATTTTGCTTGGGTTGCGCTTTGCTACTTCGTACAGGACAAAGGGAAGGGAGTAAGTGTTGCAATATAGTATTGTGCAATTCCTGTCTTTTAAATAGAAAATGATAGGCAAGTCTGCATAGGCCTCTTGCACACCAAAATTTAGCCACTTATTTTTGCCACTCCCACTCTTCTTAATCAGGAATGGGTCTACTGGCTTCTTAAGGTGAAAAGGAGAGAAGGGGAGAAGGGTAGAGAGATTAAGAGGTGGCAGTACCAGGGATATTCTGCTGTGAGGCCCTGAGCCTCCTGGGCCTTAATACTCAATCTGTTAGGTTACCTCTAGTTTATGATATCTGAAGGTAATTCTTAGACTCACTATGCAGCGTCTTACCAGGAGAGGCAGCTGGGTCTCTATTGCTGAATAAGTCTTTTGGTGAAGTAACTCTTCGGCTTTCTGTGTTTTTCCGGCTGTGGAGTTGTAGGACATTCTTCCAGAGCAGTTTCTCTTTCCTGCAGTGGCTCATCTAAAGCTGGCTTGTTGTAAGTGCAATTTCTGCCTACACTGAAAAATCTTTCTGAGGTTCAGGGGACCGCACATGTGCCCTCACTGCCTGGTGTTTGTGATGGCTAATCTTATATGACTCAAAGGAGATCCCCTTAGAAAGGAGTAGCTCCAGTTAGGTGCAGACTGGGAACGATGAAATCTATCATTCTTTGTGCAGTATGTCTTTCTATCAGTTAAACAGAGGAACTAACTCCCATAAGATAAAGGGGAGCTCTGGGGCAATAGGACCCATCTTTGAAAACCCTTGGTGTCTTCTGATTCTTGCTAAGCTTCCATGATGCAGAAAACCCTTAATGATCTGCATTACTATAATCACAATACCTTGCAATGTCATGGGCTGGGGCTGCTGGTAGTATCATGCAAGTTCTGTGGTCCTTACTGGGATTCATGCCACATGCTGATTAACCGGAGTAAGGAATTTCCTGTAAAGGGCAAGAATCCCCTCCCTGCTTTGTCACCACCAGCATCTCCAAGCTCTCTTTTTGTCCAAAAGTAGTGTAAGCAAACTGCCACTTCCTACAATTCTTCAAGCTGGTTCTTCACAGGCCTTCAGGCATGGCACTGAAATTTTTTCCTTCAGGGTAGCTCTTCAAAACGAAAGGTGGAAGCAGAGCAGTTCAAATTGAGCTTTGCTCTTCCAGCAGCTTATGTGCAACTAGTTGGTGGGTGGGTGTCTGCTTACATCCTTTCTTGGGTTTTTGTAAGTTGGGTTTATGTGTACCTTCTTATTCTGCCTTACTAAATTAGCTGGCACAGAGGAAGCCTCTGAGAAACCCTTTAAAAATCTCTGCTTTTGGTAGAATTTTATAAAATTACGGCATGTGAATAGATTGAAAAAACCCCAACGAAACAAAAAAAAACCCCACAAAAGTAACCCAAAACAGACAATGAAACAAATAACTTTGTATGGATATCATGGACCTTTTAAAACCTGATTAATTTTAGGAAGTCTTCAAACAGGTGTGCTGGCAAGGACATTGCACACAGATAGAGATAGTAGTGAAACAATTCAGTAGCTACTCATTTGCTGGATTTGGTCAGGAGAGATTTTAAAGGACACTTCTGAGACCTTTTTTCTGATGTGGTGATTTTTTTTCTGTAAACAAGCTACAGGGCTTAATAATATACAACTGAGGATTATGTCCATTGTAATTTTTTTTACATTACTTTTACTAACTGTGTAGTATTATATTCAAAATACTTATTTCTGAGACAAAGTGGACGATACTAGTGGGCATCTTGCACTTGATTAAATGTAAAACATTTTCTTAATTTAGTGATGTGTTTAGGAGAATACTGTAACTTACTGAATATACAACAGTGATAACTGTGTTTACAATAATTTTCAAATTCCTACTGTTCAGTGGTAGCCAACTTGTTTGAGAATTGAAAGTAAGGCATACTGCAATTGGCAATCTTGGAAAAATTAACTCAATGCTGCTACCACTAAATACTGTGGGATGGATACCGTGGGTTTAAATGGCAGCAGGATTGTATTCCAAGCCTCTGTCTTAAGTACTTATGACTAAAAGGCGACTTGCCTTGTGCTCATTTACGTATCCCTGTGTGTAGTACATCAGTTAGAAACCTGTTAATGATTGATTTGTAACATTAGGACCTTTATGGAGATCACAGTGGGGTTTTTGTTTGTTTTCGTTTGTGAACAGACACTTAGACATTTTGGAATGTATAACATTGATCCTTGTGCTGGAATTGTTTACATGCAAAAAGGTATTTATGATTTTTTGCAAACTGCAATGTGCAATTTTGTACATGTGTTTTAAACTACAGAGTTTATAAGGAAGATATTGTATGTACAGTACTTGGACATGAGTATTATTTCTTTGATATAATTATCTAGAGGAAAATTAAAACTGCTTTATATTCATATTTTTGGCTGTGTTTTTTATAATTTCATCAAGAAATTTAGAAGTTTGCTTAAGGCATAGTGATTTGGGCTTTTTAAAAAGTATTTTTAAACCATGCTTGATACACTGCTTCCTAAGTGTGAACTTACCGAAGTGCAAGGAGGGACAAATTTCTTCTTGTAAAAATGTTGCTCTTTGGGATAACTTCCCTATATGCTAGTGCAGTTGCAACTCAGAAAGTAAACTTTTATAAAGAGCAAAAGAGGAGAAGAGACAGTCCAGCTCTGATGATATCAGATTTCAGGCCCTTGCTAAGAAAAGCTGACTGGAGTCGTCAGCACTGTTGGATGAGTCTCCAGTTACCCCCGTGTCTTGACTTTTCTGGTTCAACAGAACGAGTGACAGTAAAACCTTTTTGTGAATTGAATTGTTCTGAACCACATCTGGAGTAAAGCTGTTGAAACCAGGAATTTAGTTTTCTTTCCCATGATCGTTCTTATGCACATTGATACATCTTGATGTGGTCCTAAAGGAGACCTACTCGGTAAACATCTCCGCGTGCTGACAACACTTCTGAAGTCCCAGCTGAAAGCTCCCGTGCTCCGGGAAGGCAGCCCTGCCTTCCGGATACATCCGTTCAAGCTAGTGACGCTGGGCGGAGTGAGTGCCAAGCCCCAGCAGGAGCGCTGCGAGGATGCCAGGCTGAAGTGAGAGCTGGGAAGCAGGGCAGTGCCGGTGGCGCTGGCTGTGCCAGCTCACACGCCGGCACACTGCTGGACCCCGGCTTTTCTCTAGAGCGCGTGGGTTCCAGGTCTGGCACTGAAGAAACAGCAGAGGGAATGTTTTCTTCTGCTTTAAGATACGAATGCTAGGATTTCAGGGGCATGACAAAGCTGGGGGAGGGGAGGGGAAGGAAGCTGTAATTACGCTGTTGTTTGAGCTATTGTGTGTTGGCACTTAGGTTTATGACTGCATTATTGCTTTGGTGTGGGACTACTGTGACTTCTAAATGTGAACCGTGCCTCCCTCAGTGCTCTGGGAGTTGTTTAATGCTTTTTAATCTCCATGTCGTGCATGGCTTCAGGCTGTGTTTCACACATGCTAGTCAGACCATTCCTTGCAGGTTTCCACTCAAGACAGATTTCTTCGTGGGGGAGTCTGTAGCACTATTGCAATAATCTTCATGCTTTCCAAATTAATTGCAGAGGGGAAGTAGAACAACAAAATGGTTTGTGCCTTTAATGATTTGATAGATATTTGAGGGTATTGTTAATTTTCTATGTCAATTTGAACTTCAGAGCATAGTTCTATGGAAAAGTGTTTTGAATATTTGCTATAGGAACCAGTCTGCTTGTTCTCTTTAAGGTTTGAGTTCCTCTGGCTTTGAGTGCCTCAGAATGGTGCCTTCAGAAGTGCTCAGGAAGGAGATAGTTGAGACTGAGTGTGCTTTATTATCCAGAGGGTGTGGAATAAAAGTGGGTGCTTTGCACTGGTTGAATAACCTGCAGGATTGTGTTCAGGTTTTGGTTTTTTTTTCTTCTGAGAACATCCCTGTCTTCTCCCTCTCTCTCGGGGTTCCTTGCAAGAGTGAAACAGGCATGGCCCTTGCACAACTTCCAAAACCACAGTTCTAGCACGGAACGGCAACTCATAATTTATTCCTGGACCCTGCACATCTTCCAGACTAAGACAGGCAAAGGCCCATTGGTTCTCTTGCAGCCTATTATTTCTTTTGCTTCAGCCTGGGTGACTGAGGTTCTGGCACAGGCCAATCACGTAGATCTGGCAGTTGCATCAGTTGCCAGAAGTCAAATAGCAGGTAATACACAAAAGCTGTGAACTTCTCTTACTTGTCCTGATGTGAGCAGGTTACTTCCTGTTTCATCTGTAGCTGTCTGCATTAAAGTAATTTCTAAGTTTTCCTTTTCTCTGGTGTGACATAGCAACGTGGAAGATATGACATGCAAGTTGCATTGGGTTTCCCCCCACCAACTGTAAATTAGGTCAGGAAGTGTAAATTACACGATTTGGGCAGATGTTTCATCATCTGAGCCATTCTGCCAAATCTGAAATTCGTGTCTTCATCATTCTTGCTACAACTCTCAAATGTCAGTCCCAGAAAGACCCAGCTGCGGGGCAGGTGGAGAATTAATGACTGTAACTGATGGATTCATCAGTTCAGGGAGGCGGTTGGATGGATGTCAGCCCATGGTCAGCAAGTTGGGCAGGGCTGGAGGCCTGATTCCTGAGATTCCAAGTTGCAAAGGCCAGTCACAGATCCCTGGATACCTGTCATGTCCCATGATATGATTGCTATGTGTGATGCATCGTAATGGTTGGATTCTGGAGCGTGCCTCAAAGCTCATTCTTCAGGTATCCAGTAACCCAGACCAGGAGATGCAGGAGAAGACAAATAGGGCAGCCAGAGCACATAATTTCTAACCATCACCTTGTAGCTTTTAGTAACCTGCAGAGGCACCTGGAGGCATTCTCTGAGCCATACTTTTGAGTTAAAAGGGCTCCCGCTCTGCTCTGACCTGGCAGCTCCTGTGCACCTGTAGCCACAGCATCATGTAACCTACAACACAGCAGCAGCTCTGAACACCACACTACCTGAGGTAGGTATATCTGGGGTTGAATGTTCATCCTTTGCTTATTTTCTTGGTCATTTTTCTGTGTTTGTTTCCTTTAATCAAACAAGTTTTTTCCTATGGACCTGGTAGAACAGGTCCAGTTTCCATAGGGAGCAGGATATCAAACAGCTCAGTCATCCACAGCCCTGAGCAATAGGGCCCACCTGAAAGGAACATGAAATGGGTTTTTGGCTGCAACTATTACATCTGCTTGAGAGGCCTTAAGCAGATCTTACCCCTGAAGGAGGTTTCCAGCTACCCATGGCCTGTGCTCCATAGTGGAATAGCCATGCCCCTGCATTACTCTATTCCACATCAAACAGCTGGAACTCTGTGGTGGGTTGGCCCTGACTGGACGCCAGGTGCCCACCAAAACTGCTCTATCACTTCCTCCCACAGCTGGACAGGGGAGAGAAAATAAAAGGAAAGGCTCGGGAGCTCAGATAGCGACAGGGAGACATCACTCACTGCTTACCACCACAGGCAAAACAGACTTCACTTGGGTTGAATTTACTACCAGTCAAAATCAGAGCAGGATAATATGTAAAACAAATCCTAAAAACACCTTCTCACTACCCCTCCTTCCTTCCCAGGCCAAATTTTATTCCCAATTCTCTACTTCCTTCCACAAGTGGTGCAGGGAGATGGGAAGTGGGGGTTATGGTGAGTTCATTACATGTTTTTGCTGCTGCTTCTGCTTTCTTGTTAGGGAAAGGAGTCCTTCCCCTGCTCCACTGTGGGTCCTCCACAGGGTCACAAGTTCTACTAGAAGCCTGCTCCAGCATGGGCTCCTCTCTCCATGGGTCTGCAGGTCCCTGCCAGGACCCTGCTCCAGCACAGGCCTCCCACGGGCTCACAGCCTCCTCTCAGGCATCCACCAGTTCCAGCACAGGGAATCTCAGTCCTGGCACCTGGAGCACCTCCTCCCTCTCCTTCTCCACTGACCTCGGTGTCTGCATAGTTGTTCCTCTCTCATATCCTCACTCCTCTCTTCTCTGGCCACAGTTAATTCCTCGCAATAACATTTTTTCCTGTTTAAAGATGTTATCACAGCATCATTACTATCATCTCTGAGTGGCTTGGCCTTGGGAAGCAGCGGGTCCATCCTGGGACCATCTGGCATTGGCTCTATCAGACATGGGAGGGGATTCTGGTAGCTTCTCACAGAAGCTATCTCTGTAGTGCCCCGTTACCAGAACCTTGCCGTGTAAACTAAATACAACTTCCTGATGCTCTGGAATTCCTGGTGCTTATAGACAGTTGTAAAGAGAACTTCTTCTTCCTTTCCACCCTGTTTCCATCCTTTCTCTATGCCTGAGCTCTCCTTTGGTGCCTCCCACTCACTGCATTTCTCTAACCCTAACACTGCATCTCCATCTGCTCCCTCAGGCTGCAGCTGGCAGCCTTCCCAGCTCCCCTCCCTCTCTCTTTGCCTTCCCTGCCCAGGTGTGTGTAGGCACTTTGCTGCGCAGCAAACTGAATACACCCTCCTGAAAAGAGAAGGACAGAGAGAGTGCATACCATGTTATCCTCCACAGTTTCACCTGTTAATGTACAAAAGCAGAAAATCTCAGTTCAGTGAAGCAATAAACTGACTGACAAATGCAGCTGTAGGAGGGCAGGAGCCTCTGCCTACAGTGAGTGTCATGAGCCTGCAGGTTCAGCACGGCCTTGCTTCCCTGTGCTGGGCAGGGCTAGGGTAAAGCCGCAGCAAGAATGTGGCCTTGAAAACTGTGTGGGCTTTGTGGATTTGCTTAGAACCCTCGGTTCTAAGGAGGTCTTGGATCTCCCTTCTTTTTGGGTTCTGTGTTTAACAGGCTTAAATAGCGGAGAAAATGAAGGAAAATCCCAGACAGAAAATTACACAAAATTGAGACTAATGTAAATACTTTGGGGCAAAACACCAGCATGGGGAGACTTGTTGCTATTCCCCAAAACATGCTTTAGAAAATCTACAACTTGAAGGTAATTAAGAAAGCACAAAAGAGGTGCCAGATTACCTCTTCTGTTTTGCCACAGGCCAAGGCTCTCCAGCATTTGCAGTTCAGATTAAGTAAGAGTTGACTGGGAAGGAATGTATTCCAGTATCTTTCTCTCATCACTGTAGCCTTTTGAGGAGTGATGGAGATTTAACTCCAGATGCTGGCCAGCTTGGTTGATCTCAGGAAATTACCAGCTCTCCCTTCTCACCTGTAATGTCTCTGTTACAGTGCATCTATTAATAGTGGGTGTTGGACAAAATACTCTCTTACTGACTATTATGAAGCCTGTTTCCAGGCCACCTGAGAGCACACACTGTGGGTAAAGACAAACCCAAGCCAAAACCAGCTGTGCAAATGACTGGACATCTCATTATGCCACTGAACATCTTGAACCCTCAATATCCCCCTTGGATCACCTCTTGCCTTTCTGAAGGTGCTGGAGTCTCACTGACTGCAGATTCTGGAGATTTTAAGGGACATTTTTGCCCAGGGGCTGCAGTTTGGGAACAGCCATGCGGGCTTTCCTGTGCCTGTGCAGCTATGGCTCTGACAGCATGACTCACAACAGGCTTTTCCCAGTGCCTTACCAGTTAATTCTGTCAATTTCTTTAGATGAGACATGGGGCAAATGTGACTCATTGTCGTTTCTGGAAATGACAGACTTGCAAGTGAGACCCAGGGGAGTGTCTGCCTTGTGCCATGCAGCTGGGATCAATGGGCAAATGCATCCTGACCTCACTCCCTTTCCCTTCTACTTTCAAAGTTAGCATTGCTACTTGAGTTTTGACAGCCAAAACCAGTAGAGACTTTCTATTTTCCTTCACTGACTTTGTATGAAGCGAATGTTCTGGCTAGAAAGAAAGACAAATTGCTTGAACAGAAGAATTTGTCAAATTTCATGCTGGTGTTGCTTTATTAAAACCACATACTTTGATTCCTCTCTGCATACACCAGCCTTGCAAGAAGCTCCAGGAAGGCAAATCCCTCCTTCTTGGATAGATTGTTGGCAGTTGGATCTGGTCACTGTGATGCTAGCAGCAGGGCTAGTGTGTCATATTTACCCCTTTGCGCTGTTTCTGACTGCTCCATGGCACTGCAGCAGCAGCACCGCCGCCCTGGAGCAGGCACCCTGCAGCAAAACGTGTCCATCTGGCTCGGGACTGGTACAGCAGCTGGAGCCTGTGTGGCTCTTCCCTGGTACTTCCCAAATTAAAACCATGTGGGCCTTCTGCAAAGCTGCTGCTTCACTCTGTGACCTACATTAGCATTAGGTGTTAGTCCTGCCTAAACCTCTCCAGAAGCATAACAGGCCATCTTTTGCTACCAGGACACATAAAGAGCACTTTAGGGGTCTTTGCCTCATTGCAGTGTAACACAAATGGTCTGGCAGCACTTTTGAGCTTTTCAGGCTGTGAGCTTAGGAGAGGTGAAAAAAAAAAGTAAAGAGAACAGAATGGAATGGGGAACTTCATTTTATTCTTGCTGCCTGAGGTCTAAGTCAGGGCTCTCCCAGAGGGAGTATGTGGTACCCAGCCAAACTGGGCACACCACTGAGAGAATCACCAGAAGGATGAACCTGCAGCTGCCTTAACTGGACAATTTTGCCTGGTGAGGAGACCTAGGTGTCCTTCCAGGCTGTTTCATGCACAGCATGAAACACTCCCATGGTCACAACTAATAACTTTATGTGGCTTGCATGTCCCCTTGGGAACGCAGCCCAATGGAAAAAGACTACACACATAATTAAATGTAGCCCTCCCGAGTGACTGCTCTGCTTGCAAGGCACCTGAAGGTGGGTGAAAAAGGTGAAACTCCAAGCCTCCACGCATCTGGGCTTGCAGCAGACTGTAGTCACTGCAAACTTAGACACAAGGGCTTAGCATTTACACAGAGGTTCATGAAAACCAGGCCTGGTATTTGCCCCGTCTCTTCACCTCCTGATGCTTACTGGTGGGCTGGGCATGGCTGCTACACTCCCCAGCAAGGACACACTTGTAAAGGCTGCAGGTGGGTTTGGCAGCTTGGACATCTCTGACCTGCAGGCTTGCCAGTGCCAGGGAAGGAGGACACAAAGGACAGCAGTGCACACAAAGCCTGTGTCCTTGTGACTTGGTCACCCCAGGGTGTGGGTGGAGTAAGCACAATGTGCAAGGCACTGAAGTGAGAACCTGGGCAAACAGGAGTGAGGTAGTGTCTGAGACCACAGCGCAAATATTTGCCTGCAATGCACTGAGGCAGAAAACTGAAAGGCAGCCAACAAAGGGTGGAGGAGTCTGGTGGAGACAAGGCCCTGCTTGTTTGCTCAGCAGTGCAAAGGACATAAATGCAAAGTCAGGGCCATTCAGGCCTCTCAAGACGCTGTAAAAGGTGAAAAACAAGAGGGGGCCTGTTACAGCCAGTCCTGCATGTGCCTAAATGATCTCTGAGCACTGGTGGCTCACCTGCCTCTCATCTGCTGGCTTGTCCTTCTGCTGGCTTGTCCTTTTGCTGGCTTGTACCGCTGAGAAGCAGCTTTCCAGGTGGAGACAGGGAGGTTAAAGACTTTCCTGTGCTGTCTCTCTCGTTCCACATCTGCAGAAGGACCTGCTCATCACTGAGCTTTGGCTGGGTATGTTGGGGCGAACACAGCTGGCACTAGCTCCTGATTGCTTCTTGAACTTCCAAACCTTACAGTTTGCGTGGTCAAACAAAATGCATTTACCTCCAGCTGGATCTGTGGCATCAGGTTTTTCATGATCCACTCAATTGGGAACCTTTGTTACCTGGTAGGGATGCAAGAGCAAGATGCAAGAGCAGATCATGCCCTTCCTACCAAATGCAGAATTAGAGCCCCCTATGTTCAAGGAATCAGATTTTAAAAGGCAGAAAATATTTTTTGTGATGCTTTAGTCTGAGCAATAGCAAAACTCAGGGTCTGTCTGGACCAGACAGATGTTTGGGTTGGTGCTAAGTGGGTGACAGGGCTGGTGCTAAGTGGGTGACATTCTTATTTTTTTTGTACCTGGTTTTGCTGTTTACAAAACTCATGTGTATCCTGCTTTCTGAGACAGATTTTGTGGCACAGAGGAGGCTTCATCCTGGTGGTAACAGCTGCCTTGGCCCCAGAAGTGGGTGTTTTGACGTAACTGTGTCTTCCCCAGCATCACTGGAGCAAGAAGCCCTGGCTCCTGGCAAGACAGAGATCACAAGGGCATCCCCTTTCACCCCACTGCCCCTCTCCCAGAAGACTTCGGATGGTTTCTCTTCAGTTTTCTTCCACTCATCTTTTTGCTGTGAAAATCCATGTTGAGACAACACCTTCATGTTCAGAGGTGTAAAACTGCTCATGTACTGCTGTGCCCTTCAAGGGAACCCTCCTGGCCTCTTTGGAAATGAAGAGGTGCTGGAAGATACACTCCAACACCTGAAAAGAAAGAGGAATGCTCATTTATGTCCCTGAGGAATGGTTCATCTTCCATCCCTGGATAATGTTTCCTCTCTTCAATAACTGTTGTGGGCAGGGGGAGACCACAGGGTAGGTAGCTTCAGTGTAAGGGCCAGCCCTGCTCTCTGTGTTGTTGCCTTCTCCCCATCTCTGGGCTTCAAGTAGGGGCTGTGCCACCAGGGGAAAAGCCTGCCCTTCAAAGTCATCTACCATCAGCCACTGCTGAGCCCATCCAAGAAAAACCTGGGAAGGAAGGGCTGATAGTACTGTGGGAATGGAGATAGTTTTCTCAACAGATCAG
Source organism: Dicrurus megarhynchus (assembly GCA_013399195.1). NCBI lineage: Eukaryota > Metazoa > Chordata > Aves > Passeriformes > Dicruridae > Dicrurus > Dicrurus megarhynchus. Next base: position 92,258 of record VXAD01006089.1, read on the forward strand.
TGCTTCCTACGGGGTTGTTTTGCACTCCCTTTTTGTCCCAAATCTGTTGCAAGCTGGAAGCATGATACCAGGTTCTGCAAAACTGCTCATTCCAGGTCGGTGAGACTGGGAAGCCATTTGACACAGCTCCTGGGCTGACGGCAGCAGACTCCTTGGAAAAGAATATGGCACGATAAAAGATCTGCGTCCATCTACTGCTGACAAGCATTTGAGAACTTTTGGAAAGAAAGGTTGTTCTGGGGCTTCCATGTTTATCAGTTCTCATGGAACTGGTACCACAGATCTGTTTAGAAGCTTTTGGGAACTGTACAAACTCTTAACATCACCAGTTCTGTCAGCAGAGGGTAACTGTGCATCTTGTGAAGCAGCTCATCCTTTTGCTGAGTTTAGAAACCGTTCTCTGCTAACTCCCTGTGGTGTCACCCACACCTGGTGGCATCTGAAGAGGTGAATAGTGGTTTTTCTGTCACATCTCCCATCAGAGTCCTGCTTTTTAAGATCTCTACCGTACCTTCTCTTTTTTGCAGGTTGAGGATCCTAGTACATTTGCAGAGAACTATGCTGTACTTCCAGCTTCCCGGAGTCTGCCCTGTCCTGTCACAGCACCCATTTTGAGATGGGGAGACTAGAACTAGGTGGAGGGCTCACACTGAAGAAGAGTAAGGATTCTTTGGTCACATGCACCAGAGGATTAAATTACCTTTATTACCTCTCTCAAAATTCTCAACCTTTTATTTCCTTTTCTAGCCACTGCTGAGCACACCAAACCATTCACAGCAGCTCCTGGGTCTCTTCCTGAGTGGCAACAGCTGACAAGGAGTCCATCAGTCAGCACCCATGGAAAGGATTGCTGTTGCCCCATGCCCACTACTTCATGTTCATCAGAGCTGCATTTCATCTGCTAGGGCACATTCTGATGTTGTTACATAGAGAGACACAGCTTGTTAGACTCCTGTCTGCCAGGTAAACCTTGGAAATATGAGCAAGGAGAGCAGGATCCCTGAGCTTGCAAAGAGTCTGGAACAAGAGCATAAGGATATAACTTACCCTGTCCTCAATGAAGCCACTATTGCTACTTGCCAGTAAAACAGAGATGAAAGATTGATATACAGAGATCTACCAATCCACTCTTGTTTGAGTTGTTTTTCTTTTGGGTCAGCCTTTGGATCTGGTTATGCCTTTGGAAAGCCTAAGGCTGCTCCAAATGCTGGATTGCACTTCAGCACCCAGTGTTGTTGCTGGGGAGCGGTGACTTTCCCCGCAGCAGATGGAGCACTCATGTGACACTCCGTACACTATGTATCATCTATTTACATCTTTTTTAACATTAGCAACAGATGGCTTGGCATAATTACATTTTTTAAATTAGAGGGAATATGTATCTAAAACTTCACACGTTTTCTAGAGCCTACGGTTTTTACTTCTGCAGCACCAATGCTGAGGTCTTTAAGTGGAAGGACCTCCCTTACCCTTGCATCGCCTTCCCTGAAGAGTTGTCACACTAAACATGCAGGTAGATACAGTAGCAGTAAGCAAGCAGAAACTCCCCCAGTCATGAAAAGAGGAGAGGAAAAGGCAGCTTGGAAGGAAGCAAGACAAAAGGGAGAAGAAACAGACTTACGGGCAGTAGTAGGAGGGAAGGAGAAGAAGAGAAGCACTAGTGCTGACAAACCATACCTTCAAAAGCTAATTGAACTCAAGTCCTACAAAAGCATAACCTTGCTTCAGAAATATAAAACCTAGCAAAACATGAATTCAGCAGTTGGTTTCTTCATGTCCCTTTTTTTGGCACATAAGGCTGTGAGCATGGGGTCTCTGATACTGAATTTTTCTCAGGAAATATGAGACTTCTGAAGAAGGATTAATGTAGACCACGACTTTTCCATGCTCATGTGACTCCCAAGTCTGGGGCTGTAAGCTAGATGCCAGGTTGGCTTGATCTAGCAGTGCTGATGCTGTCAGAAGAAAAGAAGAGGCACTTACTAAGGCTATGAGAAGAGATACAGGATAGACCAAGAGCAGCCAAGATACTGGAATCTCTTTATCAGACTGCATTTGCCTGGAAAGTAAAAGGTCTTTGAACGATGAGGGATGAAATACATCCTCAAAATTACCAAATGAATCATCATCCTTTTGCACAGTGTCAAACCTTGTGAACTGGCAATGTGCGAAGCTGCTGCCTTTTGTTGCGAAGTGGCTGGGCTTAGTGGGAGAGGGCTGTCAGAAAAGGGCAGGAGAATGCAACTGGGACACAGGGGGCTTAATCTGCATTCCTTATTGCAAAGGGCCATATCAGAGGGAAAGGAGTCATCCATGGGGGAGCACATCTGTCCACAACCTCATTATTGCCGTAGTAGTGTCCATAGGCAAGTACATGATCTTTCTGGTGCCAACAGGAAGAATTGGAGTACAGTTTCGGGCGGAAGATATTTTTGATTGCAACTGTCCCTGTGAAACATCTCTCAGGATGTTTCACTCCCATGGGCAATACCAAGATCTGCAAACAGAGCCCTGGGCAAAGGCTGTGGTACCCCTTGGTGGCCAATGACCAGTGGGCTCTGTTTACAAGTAGGTCTTTTCCAGCTCAGGCATGTACACCTGCTGCCTGAGATGTCATTCTTTTGCTAGATTATTTTGACCCACGGACCTTTGCTGCAGATATCAGATGATATGCCTACTGATTCTTGCTTGGTGTTTCTCAGCAAGCAAACATGGTATGGTGGGTGGATGCAAAGCTAGTTTACATTTTTACGCTACTTTTACTCCTCTGTAAATCCTACTCAGTAATGACTAATCCCCAAGTTGACTCCCCTTTCCCATTCGGATTATTTTATTTTTGCTAAATTTTGGTACTTGATAAAGTTTAACCCTGTAGGGTCTTCCTGTTGTGATTTTTCACATGCTGTATGGAGAAGTGTCTCGCTCTAAGGCAGTACCCCAAAGGAGATTAAAGAACACATGCCTTCCAAGAAAGCACAAGTACTTAAGGAAAATGCACAGAAAGAGGAGACTGAAATGGAAACTATGGCAGATACCTACAAGGAGTCAGGTGAGACATCTGTTTACAGGTGTACTGTCCAGAGGAGCCCACCTGTCCTGTGTCTTTTCCTGAATCTTCCCATAGTATCAGGGACACCTTGGGCAATGCTGTCTCTTCTTGCCTGCCATCATCCTTATCAAGATCAACACTACCCAGGAGTCACTGGGTAGTGACTGGGTGAAGCAAGCAGAAGAACACAAACAAGTTCACGTTAAGCTTCTCTGAAAAGGGTTGTGCAACCAATTTGTTCCTGCTGGGCTCCAGTCACCCTGTCTGCAGCAGCTCAAAGAAGCAACAAACACCCTGAGAAGCCAGGTGGTCCTCAAAAAAGTTGGAGAGCCCTGCAGACACATCAAGGAGCACAGTGTGAGGACAACCCCACCAACTCACAGGGGTGCAGGGCCAGCTGCCACCTGTAGTTCAGCACTGGCCCCAGGGATTGGCTTTCCTCTCCAGCATACAGTGAAGCTGCTCTGCAGTGCTGAGGGAACAGAGGGGCACATCTTGCTTTGCTGCAGCTCCCCTCCATTGGTTCACTGATGCTGAGGGCCAGTGCCCAGGCTGCAACTGCATCCTGGCCTTGCTTTCTGTCTGCCTCATACCCCTCATGGTGTCATCATGGGCCTCTGTTAGGATCTGATCTCACTACCCCTCATACCTTACTGGGGGCTGTTGCTAAGGGATTTCCTGGCCAGCTGGCGGTCCCCTGACTCCCTCTCTCCTCCAAAGGGTGAAGATCTCCCTACTTCCTTCTTCCATTCCTGGCAATGAGACATCAGCAATCATGTGGATCATGAGATGTTTCAGTTAGCCCCTACACCCCTTTGCCCCAGATCTACCACAGCATCTGCAGTGCCCTCTGAGTCACTGAGGCAGTCTGTGAGGGTGGTAGCCCACAGTAAGAACAGGAGGTAGGAGAGGAGAAGTTCTGCTCAGGCAGGGGCAGTGTGGCTAATTCTGCTGCTGATCTAACATCTAAAATTATTATCAATAACCTGTTTCTTCCAAGCAAGGTGAATCAAAAGTGAAAATCTGAATCCAGGGAAGGGTTTGCCCAGCAGCTCAGAGTGGGAAATTCATGGGATTTCCAGAGAAGAGGCTTTGTCGGCACCACGTTGCCAGTCCTTGTGGTTTTAATCAAGTGTCTTACATGGTTGGTTTCTTTCCTAGGGTTCTTGCAGTTGCAATATGATTACTGAGTTTTCTCTTCTTCTTTTCATATTGAGGCAACCTTTGCTTGTGGGAGCTGTGAAAGAAACCATGAGAACAAGAACCCCAGGGGCTCAAAATACCTGTATGTAAATAAAGGTTAGCACCACAGAGATTATTTTCAAAGCAATGCTTTGTTTTTCATCAAGAAAAGACTTGTACCTGACAACCTCAGTGACAGAGAAAACCAGTCTCTCCAGATGTGACTGAAACTGAATGCAACAGCTCCTTAGTACACGGGCTCTTCTCCAGCCTCCCAGGCACAAACACAACCTGCCTAACTAGGAGGTCTGTATGATGCCTTGCTCCTTCTGGTGCTTCTCTCTCCACTTGCAGCTACCAAACCAGGAGGCAATACTAAAGGAAGTTATAAGTGCAAGGAAAAAGTCTGATGGGCTTCAGGTCCTGCATCCTTCTTGGGAAAAGGCAGCAGAGCCAGGATGCCTAGCTCCTTGCATGGACAGAAGGCAGAACCACAGAGCTGTACTGAACCGTCTTCCTCATGTTGCTACATGAGGAATTTAGCCCTTTAACCACAGACATGTCTACCTTCCTTCCTGATGCACGGCCTGTGAGACGCAAGAGCATTAAGCGGTTGGCTGGAAGGGATATTCAGGGGTAAGGTGCAAAGAGTTGTGGTATATAAGCAAGTGATTCATCAAAATTCGTTTTGTGATCTTCATTGAGGTCCTTACAGAGAACAGTAAGAAAGTAGGAGGGGAATGACCAAAACAGCCAAATCCTGCAAGGAAAAGAGAAATGAAACTAGAGTAGCTTCAGGTCAGGTTGGTTGGATGTTGAAGGCCCTAGATGGGATGAAAACATAAACTGTCATAAACCAGCAAACTGATGAGGCATATTTTGGGTCAACCTGCATTAAACTGATTACCATGACCCTCCTTAAAGCCCACACATAATAGCAACCACATCAGACAGCACTAGCCCCTGGCAACTAGATGGTGAAGAAGGCAGGAAGGACAAAAATGTGACCTTCTGCTCTGGAGAGTAAGAACACGTCCCATGAAATGATGGGAAGCCTATCCCTGAAAAGGAGGTTTACTCAGGAGTACTTGACTGCCCTGTATAAAGTGTGGATTATTTTCAGGTTTTGCTGCATCCCCATCTTGGTAAAAGAAGAAACTAGTTTCCAGAATGAAGGCAAAAGGGGGAAGGGGTAGAAAACAATTCTTGACTGTGAAGCACAGCATATGCTAGTGTGAAGCTGAACAGCTCTCCATGAAACATATTCTAGCCAAGCTATTACTAACACCTGATACACCCATGGTTCCCCATTAGTTACCTGCCAGCAATGAGTAATGCACTCAATATTATCAATTATGTTCCTTTCCCCTGTCCTTCTCTCCCACCAATTAATCATCTGTTAATCACGAGAAACAGTCCTCTACTTGGAAAATACCGGACAAACAAGGAGTTTTGCCAATAAAATGGAATATTATAGTAAATAATCATTAGGGTGCCCTGAAATAAGGTGTAGCCATATAGTTATGCCATGGTTTTTAAGCACTGCTATTTAGCAAAATTCCTGGGAAAAGGTAAGCTGATCAGGTCTGCCAGCTGATGCATACAGGTAATGTGTGTCAGGAACACCATGAGCAATAAAGACTTGGTCAGATCAGGCTTCTTTGGTCTCACATCTATTAAGTCCCAGACCAGCTGCCTTGAAAGCAGCCACCTTTTCATTGTCCTGCCCTTTCCCCTGCAGGACTAGCTGTGCAAAAAACAATCCCCACAGGCATTAGCCTGCCTTAGGAGGCCTCCCAGGAGAGGCTCCACAAGACAAAATCCACCCCCCCCACTCACTTTGGCAAATTTGCTCTAGTCTAAGTCTCATTTGCTATCACTCAAGCTCCAGCCATATGCATGTCTCCAGTCACACCTAATCCAAGAAATAGTATCCTGTTTTAACATATTTAAAGACTTGAATCTTCCTCAGCCTATCCTGTAGTCAAAATCCCAGTTTCTTCAACCTTCATTTCTGGATTTATTTTCTAGTCTTGTCATAATTCTTGTGCCTTCTGTCTAGCATTAGCGTAAACAAAGAGAGACAAGATACTTGGATATTCTCATACAGGGCCATGCAGTCCCAGTGAGAGTGTGTTACATAGAAATTTACTTTAAGAGGACCCTTTTTATCTCCCCCCAGTCTGCCACACCTTTTGATATCATCTGTTCAATACAGCAGCCCTAACATTTGATATGAAGGTTGCAATAGAAATCCCCATGGCAAGATCTGAGATTACTTAGGCAAGAACAAAAGGTATTTATGATAGACTTTTATGTGGATGCTGACACGACAAACATCTTACATAAGGCAGCATGGTGCAGAGCAGGGGCATACCAAGAGGCTGAATCCAAGTTGTAGAATAGGAAATTCAACCCTAAACTCCTGCTCTTTTTTCCTGATTTTGCATCATTATTTATTTTATTATTTGGATAGGCTTCTCATGCCCTGAATGAAAAAAATCTCTGACTTACAGAAAGCACCTCTACTTACCACAGTGTCTAATGATGTGATGCCTACATGAGAGCAGGACCTCCAGACCTATTTCTGCTCTAAATATCTATAGGTCCCTAAGTTGAATGAATCACAGGCTGAGTGAAATTCAGCAGCTTCTTCCCCAGTTTAAAAACACAGTACACACAACAGGGAAGAAGGCAACCTAGTAGGATGCACCATCTCAAAGAAACAGGCAAAGACTTACTGCTCTCTCTCCATGGAGCAAATCCCATGTAGCTTTCAGTATGGGTGACTAACAGGCAGTTTTCTGTTTGGCTGACAGCCGGAAGCAGAAAATCTACCCAAAACTGCAACTGTACAACAGACCTCCTAAAAATCCATGTCCTTTGGCAGCCTTGGCTGAGGAACTTTCAAGTGTTCAGCTGAGCTTTCCATGGCAAGCACAGGGGCATCCGGTATAAGAACAAGTGTAGTGTATACCCATCAAACTTCCAACCTAACTTAATAGCATCTTACCAAATATGCAATTACATGTTTTTCCATAAACACTGAAACTGTGTACCAAGGCAGGCTACAAAGCTAACAAAAGACTTGACCCAACCTGGCAGTTGACTTCCCAGCTATGATTTGTTAGACATTGCTTAGCAGAATGGATGATGTCTTCCTGATGCCCAGGGTCCTTTCATGACATGAATTAAGAAAAGCCCAGGACTGCAGCACCGACAAGTCACATCCAGTTCTTCCAAGCCCAATCTTCATCCTTCCTGTAAACCTACAGAGACTATTTGCTGTTTGCTTACATTCTCATACACCTGGCTTTATGCTTTTGTTTGCTTGAGGATTGTTATGTGAAGATGCTAACTCATCATCTGTACTGGTTTATCAGCCTGAAAGCTTAGTGGTCATGGATCTGATGGAACTGGTTGGACTGCTTAGGGAAGGACATCTGATGTACAATACAATTTTGGGACTAAGATCTTAGAAATTTTGTAATCTTTATTATGGCAATCATAAAGACGAAAAACAGAGTGTTATCTCTAAACATCCTGACCACAGACACCAAGACAAAAATCAATCACAACTGCGGAAAAGTCACAGAATCCTAGAAGACAAGAGGGCTAATGTGTATGTGTCAAACACTGACAGCCAGACAGTTGTGGAGCCAGCCATGGATTGTTGGTGGTAACCACTGAGAAAGAACAGGAGCAGTGGCCATAAGGAGGCAGGGCAGCACATTTCTGGGACAAACGTCCTTGTTCTGGCTCCTGGAGATGAGCACAACACAGCACAAGTGCAGGGATGAGGCTGAGAAGGGGTCATGGACTGTAAGAGGGGATCAAGACCACCAAAGATCTCTGACGCCTTACGACCTATTTCCGGAAAGGTCTAGAGGAATGGATTGCACAGGATTCCTGATTTGCATAGAAAGTGAGAAACTGATCTTCAGGATGGGGGGATTTATCTGTAAAAGGCACCCCAACTAAGCCCACGTGTGTGGGCACCCCCAGGACACCACAGCTGAGTTGATGCTGGAGGTAAGACTGGTGATCTCTCTTTCCCTCTCCCTTTCTTTCTCCCTCCCCCTCTTTAATTCATTTCTGTCTTTCTCTCTCCCCTTTCTCCCTACCCCTCTGTTCAAAACCCAGTGCCATGTGTTCATAGAGGAGATCAGGGACTAGCTCATACCAATTTCCATGCCAAATATGTAATTTACTAATAGAACTTTGGGAGGTTTTGTGGACCCTCTGACTTTTGTCATTCCTTTTGACCATGAGCATCTACAAATCTTGAGTACTCCCTTCCCCTTACGGGCGGGACACCACACTTATATCTTGAACCCGGGGAAGTGGAAAAAGGGGAAATTAAACAATATTGCATTCAGATAGTCAATAAAATAAAATAATTCAAGAGAATCTCTTTAACAGCAATTTATTATCATTAAAAGTAACAACAAGTAGTTTTAAATTCTTTTGTCTTAAAAATCTAGTATAACACACTGCTACAGTTCTATGAAACTTACGGCGAAATTGTATCCCCAAACCACACCGTTCTGCCTGATCCTCACAGACATCAATGGTGTGGCACACGAACAGCACAGAAATGGATCGCTCTATACAGCGATGATCATTAGGCCTCAAGATGCTACAAGTTATTTTGTAAGAGCTATTAAGTGTAATTTTTGTTTTCCTCTAATATTGCTAGAACAATCAAATATTTCACATAGCTTTTGGCAACCCTGTGATCTTTTAAGAACTGTATTTTATCCCCATACAACTTCCTGCTACAGTTTTCCTTCTTTTAATTTTCCCCCCTTAGTGACACACCTGCCCCATCTCAGGAGACAAAACCACAGTGATGTTTGCAGTCACTCTGCACACAGCATCACGTATTTCCTTTACATTCTGAAGCCAGTGCTCAGCCCTAACCCTTACCTTTCACATTGCTGCCAGAACAACTTGGCAGCACACAGTTCAGGAATACTACATGCTCATATTTTAATCTGCAGCTTCTTGGGAGCTCTAGATCTTAGGTTAAGCTCAAGCTAAGTACCCAAGTCAGCTAACTTATAGCTATTTCAGATTTGTGTAAAGGAGCAGCGGCCAGATGTTGCAGGACAGATGCATCTTCACATTACACAAAAAGCCCTGAACAAGTCATAATACTGTTTATCTCTGGCTTGCAGGACCAAAAAAAAACATCCACAAGCAAGCACGTGTATCAGTGAAAGGAACAGTCCTAATTCTGTCAAGCATTTAATGTGTTGAATTTAAGATTACAATGTTACTCAATACTCAAAAGTAAGCAGAAGCCTGAGTGAAGCCCTTCTGGCTACCAGAAATGTACTGAAGAAAAAGAACATGGGGAAACATCACATAATCTTTCAGATGTGGTTTGTGTATGATTTCAGATACACAGGATCCCCTTAGATGGGATGGGTATTTCCACATGAACTTCACAGTAGCACATGGAATTGGGAAATTTAAAGAAAACCAATCAGTAAGCAGCTTCATGTGCATCTACATCCACTCTGGATTTATACAGTCATGGGAAAAGTATAATCATAAAAATTAGAATCATAAATAATAAATAAAAGTATGGATGAGGTACTAGATCAACAAATTTCATGAACAGACTCCAATTACTCTACAAGAGCAGTTCACACTCTTCTCTAAGCAGACCTACAACTTAAACTCCAGGAGAAAAGGGGGTGTTAAATTTACTCAATCAAAAAAGAATTTTTGGGGTTTGTTTTCAGTTAGATTTCTTGGGAAAAAAACCCCACAACCAAAAACAAGACTTACAGCAAAACTGTGAAATCCTGTCTTACGTAACATCCTAAACTAATTTCTTGCTTTGTAAATGCACCTAACAGCTTATTAATATCTCACCCTTACTCAATAATACCTTAAAGAGTTTTAACTGAGGTAGCCACTAAACCCTCACCATACATTAGCAATGCCAACACAATGGAAAAAGCTCAACCAAGATGCTCAAGAGAAGTTAGTTAGCATTTGCTTCCAAAAATGTAATTTTCTCTCTAGCTCTCTTTCTCCAACCCTTGCTTCACTTCCCTTTTCTCTTCCTGCCCATCTCTAACCAACAGCAACAAAGAAAAGTTCAGCTTTCCAGTTCATTTGTAAAATGTCCTTGGATTTTCAAAACTAAATTTTCAAATGAAGAATCAGTGAACTTAGTTTTAAATTAATGTCATTTAGAACACTGACACTGAAGGACAATCTGCATCCTCAATGACTGACACCTGAGGTTTCAGCTCTATCATCTTCCTGCACATGCCTAAGTGCTAGAAGCTGTGGAAAGACAACTGCACGGGGAAAACATAGAAGTGGTGAAAAGGTCCCTTTCATTTTAAGTCTTACTCCATATATGTAAACACACAAAGAATCACCTATTAATTCACTGTCTTTCAAGTACTCAGGAAGCTAAATTGCAATTGTCATTCCTGTAGCTAAAAAGTACAATGATCTGTCATATCCTGGACATTTCTAGTGGCAATCATTGCTCAAAATCAAAGTATCTTCAACTTACTTGTATACCTATGACAGCCTATGCTCAAATTCAACATGAAAAAAAAATCAGCTTTAAGGATACCCTGGTATTTTTGAGAACATTTTCAAGATCTTTTTGTGGTCCCTTATCACAGGCTATTTTTCAAGGTAATTCAGAACCTCTTCTATCCACATCCAAATCAAAAAACCAACCAACCAAGCAAGAAAACTCCAACTGAAAATCACCCCAATATCTATGTTGTTTAGTACACATGTATTGCAGAATGTACACTTGGGTAAACATCTACACTGTACACATACAAGTACATGTACATGTAGTGTAAACATCCAGTTCTGACTTCTTTTTTTCAACCTCTATTTGGAATTTGAGTGTCCTCTCCAATTAGCCAAATGTTTTAATGCATCTACAGAAATGCAAACTTGCATTTCAGACATATTGCATTGACCCAAAGCAGCACAAAACCTCCACTTCCAAGATACATACTTACCAAATAAAAAAGTCTGAAGAGAAAAACCATGCTCTCACTTAAAAAAATAGAGCACTAGCAAGTGTGACGTGCATAATACTGGTTTCTCAATGTAGATCAGATACTGTGTGTATATTCCCAAATATAAAAATAAAATGGTACAAATTGCATGCAACTGTACATGGTGCAGTTCAAGCAATACCAAGGTATTACCCTTATTTTTCTGAAGCATGTGGACAACAGCAAACTGCAGGGTGATAATTGTAATGTGGTTCCTTGGGTTTCTTCTTCCACAGAGACGAACAAAGCTACTTTTATTTCAAAAAACTCTAGCCCACAACAGGAGACATCAAACAATTTAGCCATGATAACTGTACTGTGAAGAATTTCTGAATTTTCTTACACACCTAGATTACACAAACAGGCTTATTGTTTGAAGTAGTTTGCTAGAACTCCTTTTTCACAAACCACAACACACCAAAAAAAAGTGTTTCCTGCTTTCATTACACACACTTGTTCATCAGGTGGAAGTAGATGAAGGTGGTTTATTACAACATTATAAAACTAACCTCATCCTTATGAAGCATATGTAATGCACAAATTAAAGATTCCAGTTAAGCATCACCACATACTAACCCTTTATGTTTGTATAACATAACCAGCTAAGAAATTGTTACTACTGAAATCATACACAGGCACCTTGCTATATCATACTCACGTTATAGTTTTCTTTTTAAAACATTCCACAACTGACTCTGCTTTTAGGCCACTTTTGTCCATTTCATCTATTTAGACGCTGTGTTACCACTTCTCTGTACATGATAGAGATATATATCAGCAGAAGAAAAATGACAAAGAAATCATCCAAGAATCCCAGAATTCCAAAGAGAGCTTCAGGAAGAAAATCCAGAGGTGAAGCCAGGTACAGCAAGGCTCCAATCAAGCAGAGGAATATTCTGATGCGAAACATCCAGAAGAGGCCCCCTACAGAAAACATCTCCCTGAAAGCATGCCGTAATAATGTGGGAAGATCCATAATTCTTTCCATAATCTATAAAGAAAGAACCCAAAAGTTAGTATTTTGCTTCAGCAACTCATCCATGCTAAACCGAAGTTTGTACAACTACATTACATCTTAGAATGTTAGTTTATAGGAATTAAAACAAAATCCAGGAAGAGTTAATGAGTTTAGTTTTACTGGGTAGAAAGTCAGATTTAGAATATATATGTTTTCAAGAAACAGTCAAACAGTGTTATTCTATAATGAAAAGCATACACTTAATATACATCACTAGAAAACATATTGGCAACTATTATGAAGGAAAAGAAATTTCTACTAGAGGAAAACAAATGACTGGGAAAGTGAGAAACAGCAAACAGGTTAACTGGAGTGAAATATTGATCAGAATAGAAGACAAACAAGGATTGCAAGAACAAACCTTGGTATAGGTAAAGCAGAATAGGTTACAGTTTCTCAGAAACACAGTACCCCCTCTCCTGGTGTATAACCAGTGATTCACACCGTTTCCAAGTTTCCTAAGGATGGATGAAGCTTCAAAGTAAACTAAAGAACCTTTAAATGAATCAATTCCTGGCTCCTTTCCATTTTGCTATGATTCTGTCAGTTTAGTGAGAGATTGTTCAATAGAAAATATTCGGGTTTTTGTTGTGACGAGTAGGGAGGGGCGAACTTTAAAACATTTTTTATACTGGTTCCCTTCTATGGTACACAGTTTCTACACAGAGCCATTAAACTCCATTAAAATGAGTTATTGCCATAGCTGAAGAAGTTTTCTAGAAAGAAATTTTCTATGTGGCAACACTGTGCATAAATCAAAGACAATTTATCTAGTCCAATTAGGGCTTTAGTGCAGATTTCTGGCATGACCTCAGACAGGTTACTGGGGACTAGACACAGCTCACAGAGAAGTCTAATGGAGCCTGAAAGGTAGTTTCAATCTCTTCTGGACAAAACCCATACATTCTGTGGTTTAGAAAAACACCCCTCCCTCTTCTGTCTCTTTGTACTGTTCATTTTTCTTGCTAATGTCTTCTTGCTATATCCAAATCCCATAACAAATGAAGACAAGCAGGGAGGTTACTAAGTATGCGTGTGTGTGCATTTCACCTTGAGAAACAGGACGCACACAGGAGACGGGCTCACAAGGCTGTCTTTCTAACATCTGTAGAACTGTGACTACCCCTTTTAGCTATTTACAGAAAAAAAAATCTGGTTTTCTTCACTCAGAGAGGAGAATAAAGACTGTAATATAATCAAGGAGGAAAACTGAGAAATCAAGACAGCATATAGCTGTCTGAGGAGAAAGGCACGGAGTAGAACTTCAGATTCTTCTAATCAGTGTAAAGACATCAATGAAGTGAATATTCTTCCTTGCAGGTCATGTATTTCACTAAGTACTTTTACTGACTAATTATTGATCCTTTCAAAATAATGACTCATATCTAAAAACTCAAGTTTCCATACATTTTCATAAATGACAAAAAAATAATTTTGAGGTCTTGGGTTTGACCTAACCATAAAAATATGAATTTCCTAAAGAAAAGTTGCCTAGGCCCTAAGCATCAGGAAGAGAAAACCCATATCCCAGGGAAAGGAAAAAAAAAAAGAAGGCGGTAAAACAGAATCACCAAAAAATCGCTCTCAAACTCTCCTGACATCACTGACTTCCACCCAAATTTATCCAAAACTTACAGATCTGGGCTGTCCTGAGAATCTTCGATTGTAATCATTAACATCTTGAAACACTTGGGTTGCACCCTGCTGATCTTCACCAAAGAGTGGTAAGAACAATGTTACCTAGGCACAGCAGGGAGATTATGTTACACGTGCAACTGTAAAACACTCATCTTCAGTTAACTACATAGAAAAAACTTTGGTTTAGTTGAATAGTTAATAGGAGAATAAATGAAAATTAGTAGCATGGATACTGCTATTAAGTTTTAACTAATTAATTGCTTACAGCTCTTCACAGAATATTAATTTTAAGGAGATTGCTAAAAAAAGTGCACAAGAACCTTCCTTTGAAGAGAAGATTATATGTTTTTTTCTAAACATCTAAATGCTTTCTGTTTCATAAGTGGGACAGATGATTTGGAGAACAAAGTTAATTTACCAAATTCATCTAATTTTGTTTCCTAAATTGAAAATCGAATAAAGCAATCAATGAGGCCTTTCTTTTTCTATCTTTAGAATTGCCTTGCATAACAACAACCATGCAGAAAATTCATAGTTTTGCATGTGGATCTTCATACCAGGACGAATTAACAGAGAAAGATATTAACCTTCAGCTCTTTTGTAAGCACAGAGTATTCTGCTCTGTTCTTGGGTTAACTTTCATGCAAACATAGAGAAATAAGATATATGTGAATATGACCTTATGTATGTTATCTTTCTGCATAGGAGTTGCTGAAAACTTGAGACTTCTATTCGGAAGCAATGCGCAGATATAAAATGCAGATTATCATAGGAAACAGGGAAGACATAGCCCTTGTAATTATTACAGTCTTCAAAAGCTTCCTTTATACCTGGAGACTAAATATAAATCTGTGCGGCAGACACATTTAGAAATGAGCAAATGTACATTCAACTCCTGGTCCTGCCGCAAACCTCCTGTATGACTCATGTTGTTCATGTATACATATTTCCCTTCCCCATTTATAAACCAGGGTGAGAACGAATACATAACCCTGCAAGCAGTACCACCCAATATACCTGTTACTCAGAGGAAGGTAAATGAATATATATGTAAAGAATGACACTAAAAAAATCACTTATTTTCCCCTTTTCTGCTTTCCTCACCTTTATTATTTGTGTCTCTTTCCTCACTGGCTACACTCAAACCTACTAATTCTTCTACCACTCATATCTATTTTTCTTTCCTTCAACTGTGTTCTTACAGTCATTTGTCCTGCTGATATACACAATTAAAACAGGATATAATGGAGGGGCAAGGGCATGAGTTATACAATTCATCAGAAGTTACTAGCTCTGTAGTTTGTCCACTGTTAAAATAAAGATGTACTTTTGTTAAAACATACACTATCAGACTCAGAGATCCTAAGTCTTAATGAGTTGCAGGAACATTATTTCAAACTGACAATGTAAGTAAGTTGCGTAGGAAGTAAGCTAATGCTTGCTCTACAAAGATGAAATTAATAATACATACAAGTTAAAAATAGGGCCAAAATAAGAAATTGACATGGATAGGTCTTTTGGTATGGAGAGAAGGAAGGCAGAGGGTATTTCTCAGGAACCAGTAGTGTGGTGCTACTGGCAGTCTACCACAACAGCCAGGCCTTTCAGACACAAGTTCTGGTAAAAGAAGTTAAACAGCATCTTGAACAGAAACATGAAGGGAGCATAGTTAAAATCTCACAATTTTCTGTTTTCACATATTCTTCACAGAAAAATAGCTGAGTTATCAGTGCAGTTCACTTATGTTTGAGTTGCAGGAACAACCTGAGTTTTTTGAGCCATTTGTTAAAGCAAAAAGTTTGGAAAAACTGAATGTCCACCATTCCTGTCTCACACATCCCTCTATATTCTTTCAGTTTCTCAGACTTCTTTATCTGCCAGCCTCACTATTGCAGCTCCCATATAAGTGCCTTGTGGCAGGCTACCATAGACAGCCAAACTGACAGGCCCATGATGACTTAAAATATTACCGTCTGTCTGCAGATTGGACAGCGGATGGCACCCAGCCATGAGCCGTACCTCCAGTAGGCAATAATGCAGGAACCTGGGGAAGGCAAGTGACACACATTTAAACTCCTGAGATGAAAAACACATTGCCTGAAGTAATGTTACACACCAAGGGAAACAACAGAAAGTGTATAGAAGCAGTTAGGTTAAATCTACATTTTGCGATGTAATTTTGTATACAGCATTCACTGAAGGTACCAGGAACTAACATGTTCAAATTCAATGCTATTAATGAGAAAAATCCTGAATAGGTTCAACTGACTCAGTAATTTTAAGGATTTATTTCCTGAAAACACAACAAATTTTCACTCATTAAGTGAAGAAGCAAATAATTAAAATTTTTACCAGTTTAAAATTTAGAAGTCACAAAAATGTCAAGAGATGTAAAATGTATCCTAAAACCTTGGCTGCTTCATCAGTGTTTCAAGTGATGAAGACAAATAGAAAAATGTAAGTACTTGATCTGTTTTCCAAACTTGCTTGTTTTTTCATTTAAACAACTAGGCATGGTATGCACTACATACTTCATAAAACTAGATGAATGCAGTGAAAGAATCCTACTGGGAACTTGAAGGGGAGGAAGCAAAAAGCTACACAGGGTGTCTATATATAAACATGGCTTCAAAAAAACCCAAAACCAATTACTTTAATCAACTGTGAACTTACTCATAATTCTGCAGGACCTCCAAGAAAAAAATACTCTATGAGATAAAGAATATTATATTCTTTCTAAAACAGGTTTTTAAAATTGTACATTTCCAAATGTTTTTCAAACTCTTCAGTGTTTTACTAAACTGGAAACAAACTATACTCTTTGACATTTTAAAATTAATCAATTTCATTCCTTATAGCATAGAAAACAGTGCAGCACAATCTTAAAGTGACTGTTTATTCATAAATGTATTTTCTCGACTATTTATAAAAAATTATTTCTTATGCAGACTAAAAGATAAACAGTTAAAAGCATACAAAGCTTTGAATTAGGATGCCTGTACTAGTGCCAAAAATTTGTATTTCTGCACTAATTTTATCTTTGTAACTAGGAGCTTTTCTTGCTTACCACAGAAGAGATGTCCACAGTTTGTTTCTATAGGAAATGTAGCCTGTTGCAAACACACTGGGCAGGACATATCTGTATAGAAGCGATGCCGATCACCAGCAGAAGCATCCTGCTGGAACAACAGGAAAATGAAAAGTGTTAGAGATACTACTCTATGTAAGTCTACTGAGTTCTAAAAAATAATAATAAATTTGTATTCACTTACTATAAGTCAAACTGTTAAAAAAAGAACTATGTGAAATGAGAAATATATTTAAATGCAAAAATCAAACATACTTAAATGCATGGATTCACTAAGCAAGTTTTTGTGACAAGACCACTATTTTCCCTTCATCTGTTAAATACATGTATGCTTCAAACCAGTTAAAGACTACAAAGAAAGAACCTCCTTGGTCCTTCACATTGAGTCAGGTTAGGCATGCTGGAGCATGAATAACAAACTCAGATCTATATTGTTACTTCATTATCCTGAGTAGTTCTGTCCGGAGCCAGGCAACTGAAGTGTGTTGCCTACCAGCTGCAGCATTTAGTGTTTCCAAGCCCAAACACAGATATCAGCTTGTCACTGCCATGAAATAGTTTTTCTCCCCATTTTGCCATATTTGTCTTCCACATAAATATGCACTGTCGTTATTTCAAGAAGTATCATGATGAAAGACTGTTCTCAATATTCTCCAAAAGTATGGCCTAGACTCTACCTGTCCAAACTGGATGCAGTCATAGAATTATTGACTAATCTGAGCTAGAAGGGCCTTTCAAGATCACTAAGTTCCAACGGTCTTGCCATAGGTAGGGACACCTTCTACTGGACCAGGCTGCTCAGAGTCCCATCCAACCCTGCCTTGAACATTTCCAGGGATGGAGCATCCATAACTTCTCTGGGCAGCTTGTTCTAGTGCCTCACCAGCCTCACAGTAAAGAATTTCTTCCTTACATCCCATCTCAACCTAGCTTCATTCATTTTAGAACCACTGCTCCCTGTCCTGTGACTAGAGGCTTTGTTAAAAAGTTCCTCTCTCACTCTGCTGCCTGGCTCTTGTTGCTGTGCCATTGTTCTGCTCCACACTGTTTATCAATCTAAACATCTAACCCCTGTCCTGTCTCAGCAAACTGTACTCCAGATTTCCTTTCCCTTACCATTAAGTTCCCAGGAACATTCCAGGAAGCACGCAGCATAACCTAATGTACTCCACCTTGTGGCAAAAAGGTCTTTGAAAAAAGCACCAGCCAAATATTTAGTTTTAATTACTTAATGCATCCATTAAAAAAGGCTACACTATCTCATTACTTTTTGAATTTCAAGGATGCCTCTGTACAGTAAGTAAGCTTCCACAACTATCAAGATCAGCTTCTTCCAGAACATCGGAGCTCTGAACCCTACAGTACCCCACACCAGAGAGCTGAATAATGCCAACACTTAGCACAGCACCTGATCAGTCTGAAGCTGCTGACGAAGAGCTCGCACTAGCTCTTGATTTTCTGGATGTATGTTCTGATGTTCATTTCTGTGAAAGGAAATACAAG
Source organism: Dicrurus megarhynchus (assembly GCA_013399195.1). Classification (NCBI taxonomy): domain Eukaryota; kingdom Metazoa; phylum Chordata; class Aves; order Passeriformes; family Dicruridae; genus Dicrurus; species Dicrurus megarhynchus. The sequence continues at coordinate 110,788 of VXAD01006089.1, forward strand.
CAATAAAAAACCCCTGTGATCCAACACTGAAACAAATACAAAACTTGAACAAAGGGCAAAAAATAATTCTTTCCTGCTATAAAGTATTTTAAAGGAAGTACACAAATTTTTATGGAAACAGGAGTTTATTCTGGATCCTAAAGTTACTTTGGACACTTAAAGCGGTACAGCACCAAGACTTTTCAGAGACTCCATAACCAATCATTAAACCATGTTAAAAATTGATTTTAATCTGAGAAAAAATTAAGCCATGAACCTACAAAAAATGAAGTTGCTTAAAAGCTTTTTTATTAAACTTGCAGAAATCTTTTTCATTTGTCTCCACTGCTAGTTTCTTATTTGTTAGTCTACCCATAAAGTATTAGTTTTTCACTAACTGCTTAAGTCACAGAGTTGAAACCTCCTAATTACTTCAATTTTATCTGCTACATGACATTTGCATAAGAAAGGGTAGACAAACTTACATTTAGAATACTGAATTTATGTAACTATCAGCAGACTGGATATAAAAAGAAACCACTCTTTTAAAATCACTCTTTTTTAAAAAAAGAGAGATTCTACAGGCAAGCAAACTACAGGTTAGATATGCCAAGAGAAATCATTGGGAAGGGACACTCTGAAGAAACAAGGATGGATATATTAGAAATTTGAAATTCAAAAGCACAATGGGACAGAATTGAAATTAAAAATGTGCTGACAACAATCAGAGGTGTTGAGTTACAATAAATATGAGTCAACAGCATATTAAAAATGTTAACTTTTATGCTTTATTTATTCATATGGATTTCAATGATGATGCATTCTGCTCAGGACTCTTGAGGTCTCAGCTGGATTCTGTTCTCCATTTTGGGCTAAATGCATAGAAACTTAAAGAAGCTGGAGGAAGTTCAGAAGATAGTAAGAACTACTGCCCACATTTTTTAAACATTAGAGAAAGACTAAAGAAATGTCAGTTCATATAGAAGACTGCTCATGGAGTGAAAAGGGGACAGGATAAGGCTTTCCTTCTATAAATAAGAGCAATTATTTCCCACAGTTATCTAAGGCTTGTGGAAACACATTTCTAACTGCATAGTGTACAAAATCAGCCACGATTAACTCAGGCTATTTTCATCCATCCTTGACTAAAAGTTAAATCAAAAAACAGGTTGCAGTGCTTCCAGGGATAGTGAGGCAAGCTGATCCTCTGGCAGAGATGAGGGCTGGACTGGCTGAACTTTTAGGACATTTTCTGGTTGCAATTACATTATATAATTTCCTCAACGGCTCTAGGAGCTTCTGCAGTATTTTCCTTCATTTAATGTGGGCAATCACAATATTGCAGTACTGCTATGTTTAATATTTTGTCTGCTTCATTCTTTCTTCAAAGGGAAACAGACAAGTGCCATAGTTTTCATGCTAATATTTACATGGCTATCTGTAAAAAGCAAATTTATTTAACACTAATGTGGGTGACATATGAAAGTTATATGATGAGGATTTATATATTAAAACCCTTCTTATGCACCCTCAGTCTCCCTGAATTAGATTTTGTGGAGGTTGTCTGTCATAAATGTTATATGTATAAAAGTATTTTTCTGTTTAGAAGCTACAAAATGAACATATTTCACATCTTCAGTTTGCCAGAATGTTTGATATATATTGAAATTCAATTTGATTCACACACCAGTGGAAGGTGTGAATTATAAGACAGTTTATTCTGATTTCTCCATAAACAACTAATTGCAAATTTGCTACTGAAAGTGTTCATTTATATGACCTTACTCTGGTATCATGTACTATGCTGAAATCACGAGAGCATATATAGAGCTGTAGAGGTACAGCATGTACTGTCACTTATGCATAAGATGGTGAGGTAGCAGAAAACCATGCAATGTTCAGGAAGAGACAGGCAGAGCTCAAGACATATCAAATTGATAACATCTGTCATGCAATTAGTGTGAGAAGGAAAATGAAATAAATAAAAAACAATATGGTGCTATGTAATTAAAGGCATTATCAAACACAAGCCAGAAGGAAATAAAGTTAGATGCAAAGGCTTTTTATTGCCCCATTTCTGACTGTTAGCATGCCAAAACTTGAGGAAAAAGGTCCCATGATCTGGAAAGATTGTTTTATGTACCACAGAGGGCCCCATCAAACTATTACTATTGGAAGGAGGAAGACTGCCTACTCATGCAGTGTGCAGTCTCAGACAAGGAAAGAGAGGGACAGTACTTAAGGCGACTGATGCATCACTGTGCAGAGATGAACACTGTTAATTTCCAAGGAGTATGATCTCACTTCTGCTGAAAATACTGACTTGTTCTTATAATCAAACCATATGATGGATAGAAAAATGAGACTAAAAAGATCTAAGCCATAAACAAGGAACAGGTAAGTCATCTAGGACAAATGGGGAATCTCTTGTAGGAAATTAAAGGGTCAGGCTTCCTTTAACTTGCTGAATACACTGAATTTTCACAATCTCATTTGTAATGTGACAACCTGCTCACCAATTTAAAAGATGATGGAAAAACTGTAGCTTCCTTTTATCAAAATTTATAACTCAAAAGCATACAAGTTTTACAAAAGTATCATACAGTGCCTGAACTACACATCTGCAACTTGTTACATGTGTTAATTACGGCTCATAAGTTTCTCCACCTGAAGCATGAATGAAGCCTTGATGTGATGCTTCATTGAGTTCTTTCAACGGAAAACAAGTACAACAACCATATCCCTTAACAGCTCTCTCCATATTCTGCTTCTGCTCCCTCAAATCTACTGCAACACACACTTCTTGCTCCTAGTTGCCCTTTTTACTCAGTTCCTGCAACTATTCATTATTGTAAGCTTTCTTTCCTGTTTACTTACCCGTGACCTGTTCCTACCCAACTTAGGTATTCCAGTGCTGTTGATACAGAAGCACGAAAGGCAAAGAAAAAAACTGGGGTAATCAACACCGTATAAGGAACACAAAGACCACTGTGTTGTCTAAAGCAACTGGAGAAGAAAAAGAAAATACACTTTTTCTCCCTCAGTGCTAAATAAATTTGAAGTACTATAATTTTTGTACTGTACAGATTTTCTAGCATACTTGTGCAGATTTTGATGGCAACAATACAAAGGAGGTAGATGAAGAGTGCTGCTGAATACAGATAATTCAAAAAAGTACCAGAAGGCAGAGCAGGGAGCTAAGAGGATGCTGGTAAGACCTTCAGTCATCAGTCATAGAATCATAGTCATAGAACATGCTGAGTTGGAAGAGACCCATCAGGATCATTATGTGTTGCTTCGGCCTCAGTCGGCCTTGGCACACAAGTGAGATAAGTTCAGCACTTTTGCCCAGAAACTCAGTCAGAGGCCACAGAGCTGCTATGCAGAGGTTGTTTATTCTAATGTTATCTATAGCTGCGATGTCCTGCACAGCCGCAGGTTCATCCAGCAGCAGAAGTAGCTTAGAACTGCCCACCAGCTGGGCGTACCGAGATTTATATACCCCGTTACAAATCCAACCAGAGGACGGTACGTGTCTTTATTTACAAATTTATACCAATTAATTCTAACCTGTTCTAGACATGCAATTTCCTGTCTTATCTCTATTCTACCAATGAATTTGTGCCCCGTCACCAAGAATATGGAGGACAGTGAAGAAGAAGAAGGTGACCACACCCTTTAGACTCCATCTTAACCCCCCTGTACATGTCGTACCCCCATGTACATGTTATCAGATCTTTTATATACTACATTTCACCCGGTGCAAAGTGACTATTAATGCTTATATTACACTCTTGTGGCTTGCAATTCATCTTTTAGAGTTGGCAAAGTTCTCCAAGGACAAAGATCAAAGGCAGTGCCCTCTGGGGCACCCCCATTTCGGGGTGTCAGGTCCCCTAAATTAGACAGAGACATGTCGTGGGTTCCGACAATTATGTTCAGCTCCTGGCCCTCAAGACACATCTGCCTGAGAGTATTGCCAAAACACATCTTCAGCTCTGTCAGGCTGGTGCTGTGACCACTTCCCTGGGGAGCCTGTTCCAATGCTCAACCACCTTCCGGGTGAAGAACTTTTTTCTGATATCTAACCTAAATCTCCTCTGACTCAGCTTCACATGTTTCCTCGAGTCCTGTCACTGGCCACGAATCATTCAATGCAGTTTTCCAAAGTCTCGAAGCTTTGTGTTTTCAGTTTGTTTGCCCCTCCAGAAAATAAACCATCAAGGTATATAACAGGATTCACCGTCAAATTTTTTACCTACCTCATTACACTGTGGAGGCAGTCAATAATGAGCCTTATCCTCCTCCCTAAGAAACTCTTCATAACTGATGCATCATCTTCCTGAACTTAATTCTGACTGAACTCCTGCTGCTCTTGCCAACTGCTGACCCTTGTTCCACTCACTTTTTCTTTTTTAATATTTCTTACTTGCCTTTCTAAAGTTCAAAAATAAAATGTTGACTTTCAAACTAAACACTTAAAATTCAAGTCACAACTGCCAAAAATGTCAATATAAGGGGTAGAGAAATCATAACAGAGCAGATGAAAAAGAGGCATATCTAAAGCAATCTGAGTAACTGAAACAGCTTTGGGAAAAAAAAAAAGGCAAAGTGAAGTGAATGCACTTCTTAAGATTCCTTTGTGATCTCCTGGTCCTGAACAGCAGCACCGCCTTGCAGTCCAACCAAGTTTTGCTACCAATAGTTTATTTTGTAGCTTGCTCTCAAGTAACTCTATCCCGGCAATATTTCTCACGTGGACATATCCTCTTCAGTAAGTTCCATGATGCTAATGTGCCACTAAAACTGAGTTCTCTTGGTTTTGAAAACTGTTCTGTGTTTACAGACATCCATAAAATAAAATAAAAGGAGCCAATCTGAAGCTCAGACTCATTTTCCCAAAACATATAGCCTAAGATATTTGCTAGGATGCAAAGAAAAACCTGAAATGAAAATAAGCTTTGATGACTTGATCATTAAAGTTATTGAATTCCGAACTTAACATTTTCCTGTATGGAATGCATATTGAAGTCCACTGTTTTACAGCATACTCATTTAAAAAGAAAATCAGTAAACTTATTTGGATTTGGGTTTGGTTTTTGTTTTTGGTTGGTTGGTTAGTTTTTGTTTGGTTTTTTTTCTTGGAAGGAGACTGCAGCTAGAACATACATTGGAGGAATATTTCCAGTTTTAATTTTGGAATCGTTGACAAATCTGTACTTTGTAACCAAATGCGACACAGCAGCCATACAGACTGTGAATTTTACCATTTTCAGTCTTAAGGAATGATGAACTCTATTCAGCTTAATTATCTGAAGATAAGGAAAAGTTAAACTCCGCTTTTGATTCTAGCTGTGCCAAGCAATTAGTTAAACATAGTAAGCAATCAAACAGTCACTTCCTTACTGTCACAAAATCACAGTTTTTATGTACCAATGCAAAAAGCTGTCAAGAAGGTTAGGATTTTTTAAATGCAGGTATGTTGACTAATTCCTGTCAACACATTCTCACCTTAAAAGCGTATATACCAGAGCAGCAATGAAAGTGAAACTGAGCACAACTGCCACCAGTACCTGGTCACTTACTCCTTCTATAACTGAATCATTATCTAGCTTCAAACTCTGAACTTCTGCTTGGTGACTGGCCATCACAGCTCTAAAATGTAAAAAGAAATATATACATATACATATATTAAAACACATGTGCACAGACATTTTAAACATAGTTACAAACAATATGTATACTCATCCATTAATATACACAACAAATTCCTGAAGCAACAGAAAAGTCATTGTTGGGAGAAAAACGTGGTAAAAAAAGGAAGGAATGTATCCATTCTTACCAAACACTGAGCTTGCTGTAGAGGTCTTGTGCAGTAGCAAACAAATATTAAATAACTGTGCTATGATTTAAAGATTAAAAAAAAAAAAAAATTAGTCAGATAGTTTTCCTGGAAATCTTTATAAGATAAATTGCATAGGAACAGGTCATTACTGAACTGGCTATATTCTAAGGAGTGTTTATTGAAAAAAATTTTAATGACTCCGCATGATCAAGAATTTTAGCTATTACACACCACGCCATTCCTGCCAGGCTAAGCCAACACAGAAACGTAACTTTCACCACTTATGTGAATAAAGAAACAAGGACATTTTGGTTTTAATGTTAAATGCTCATCTGGATACACAGGAATCACCCAACACATTTTAAACTTCATTTGTGTTTTCTTTGCGTTACCAACCTTTAGCTGGAAACATGGGGAAAACTTGAAAGAAAAATAGTGTGATCAGGCTTCCCTAGGTAGACTCACTTGTTTTATATTTGCTTCATATTTTTAGCCATCAGAATGATAAGGCTAACATTTATTAACCTACAGCACTAACCTACAGTTGGAGACATGCAAAATAAAATAGTTTCCAACACACTGCTGAATCATTCCTGTTGCAATCAGGAAGTGAAATGAACTATGGCTGTGAATATTACAAAATCAGAAGGCTGAAGCTAACTCTGTCAAATTACATGAAAAGTCACACTGAAGCTGTGTCCATACACAACTGAAGTATTTTTCGTATGAAGCTGACATAAAATCCTAGTATTGGTTTCTGAAGGCAGGTAAGACTGGTATCATTTTCTCTGTTTCCTAGTCCAGCTTGCAAGCTTTCATCAGTGTTTCTCTATACTTCACAGCTCATGTGTCATTTTTAATTTAAACCTTGCTGTCTAGCAAACATCACCAAACACCCTCTGGCCCTGAATTAATTGCAAAACTGAAACGGAGTACAAGTCATCAGGATTTTAGTGGATACCTACAATGACTACCCTGGCAAGACTTCAGCATGCCAGTCTATTGCTAATAAGAAAGTGTCATCTTTTCCCTAAGACAGCTACTCTCACCCTCCAGATTTTTTCTAGTATAAGCAGTGGAGCTTTTTCCAAGCTTCCTTACATTTGTGGGAGCTGCCTTCTGTAGCAGCAACACAAGAGAAGCTGATACATTCTAAGAGTATTGTTAAAAAGTGTAAGTGGTATAATTAAGTACCATGAAAGCAGAGCACACTAATGAAGAACAAGGGGAGATTTCATTAATTCTTGCCGTATTTTTGGGCTTTCACTGTGAAAACCAAAATGGAATAGTGAAGCACATATGAAGTGAAACAATAAACTAAGTTATCCTAAGTGTGCCAATCTGAACTGAGACTATTATTTCTGTAACTATAGTCAATTTTTTGCTAATTACAGCTTTCAGCAAGCAACTGTGTCATAGTATTTGGAAAGCATAACTTCTTTCAAAGGTGGAACACCAGTGACTCATAAACAGGCATGTTTAAAGTAGGTCAGTGTTCACACACGTTTCATATATACTAATGAATAAAAGATCAGATCTTTGTGGAAAGGTCTTACATAGGAACATGGGCCTAAACAAGGAGTTACAGCATTTCTCTGCATAGCTAGCTACACGATTACATTCCTACAGCTAAAGCCATGAGGTTAAGATGTTGTGGAATTTTTCTGAGCAGCAGTTCCCTGGTGCTGAGGATCTGGACTGGTAGGTGTGCTGTGATGCCTCCCTAGATTACCCGCCTGTATACTTAATTTCTTTGCATATCCAGTCCTGAAGAAGCTTCCCTTTCTTTCACTGTATCATTCTGAGACAGCCATTTTCCACAACTGTGCATGCGGGTGTCTTCAATTCCTATGTTTTTCCTCCTTAAGTATCAGTCCACTAATTTTTACTCTGTCCCACTGTTTTTTCTGGGTTGACCACTCAGAACAAAACCAGAAGTAAATGCCAGGGAACTGGTATGTGATAATTCCTCTGCTGTTCCACATCAGCTCTGTTAGAATATACCAACATGCCAATAACAACTACATCCCATTAAGTATTACACGGGATTTTGGCTTGATGGTTTTTTTTTTTTAGAAATACCTACTGTGCCAGAGACATACAGATGATTTAACTGTACCTTTGGAAGGCAAGTGTTTCTTATACTAACACCCGAACTTCCTCTGTCACTGCTTGCTTGATGCACTTTGAAAACAACACAGGAATTATCAATATCACACCAATTTAAATCAGTTCCCCTGAAACAGCCTTCAAGACATCCACCCCAACTCTTCCCTCTCTGTATGTTCCTTGCAACAACACTCTAAATTCTTATCTGCCTACCATTAATAGCACTTACTGCATTCATTACTTGCCTTCATTTCTGCTCACCCACTTTTCCTGAAATACCAAACTAAGGTGCCAAAGTTAGCATCAGTACATGAAAACGAAATACACAGATCCTCACCTCTCTTCCTTCTTGCACCTAATGCCAGTTACTTGTATCTACTTCAGCCCTTCATTTTGGAACATATATGACTTTCCCAATAACCTTTTTGACACAAGCATAGTGCCCAAGAGAAATTGTTGCACAGTCTTTCTCTCTGCATAAAACACCCTGAGACACTTTGTTTTCACTTATGTATCAATACTGCAAAGATTATATAGCGGGGGAGTGGAATCTCTGCCTCAGTCTCGCTCCCAGCTGCTTCTATCACTGAATTCTAGACAAGACAAACTATCAATGCATAATGCTCGTGTTGTTCATATTTTAATTTACTTGCTGCTTCTGGACTGCCAGAAAGTGCTGTGTACATTTTTCTCATTACTTCCAGCACTTTTTCGGATTAAGATCATTGCACAAGAGAGCTGACAAGACTTGTGTAGACCAGGTACTACAAAACAGAAGGGTATCACTTCAAAAGAACCAATACATACTTTCTCTGAATTCAAGCCTCAGTAGAGACAGTAACAATCTCCTTCTCCTCCTCCTATCTCTGAGATAGCATGTTAAAAAAAGCAATGTCTATACGGAAGATGTTAAAATACATTAATAGAAAAAATGTCTGACTGAAGGAGGAAGGAATTTTCAAAGATTTCAAAGCTGTCTTGAATGTTTTCAAACAAAATACCTAGGACTGGAAGCTTGCAGTTCATATTTCTTCAAGTGCAACCACAACAGCCAAAGAGTCATCTGCAGTGGTTTGAATGTATGATAGGCTAGATAACAGTACTAAAATAGCTGCTAAGAGATCTCGCCTCACAGTGCATGTGTTTAGCAAGTGTTGCTCTTTCAGCTGGTACAACTAAGAAGCAAGTTATAGGAGATTTAACTCTTAAATAATGTAATGAAGACTCAGTCTTCAGAGACAATCAGCCTTGATAAAGACCAAGTGTGTGTCAGAGAAGACTTCCAGAACCAGACTTTATCACATATATCTCATCACTCCTAAAACAGTCACTGTTAATAATTTGATGCAATTCAAGAGCAAGTTAGTGTGGTTCATACTAAATTCCATCCATTGATTCATTACATTTGTCTGATTACAAAAAAATAAATGACAGTATTTCATCAACCTTTTCCTCATATAATCATTTTCAGATCTGGGTTCTACACTACAGGCTTTTCAGACATTAAATTATTTTAAAGTTTTCTTTCCTTTCTGTAGATTTATGTTACTTTGTTTCATTTTATAATTGCAAAGAAGGTTTGTATTTTTTATTTCTCTGTTTCTATTCCTTAATACAATAAATTAATTCCTGTCTACACTAGCTCTTAGAAAAGTACCAAATGTATAAAATTACTTCAGGAGAAAAAAGGCAGTAATTGAAAATAGATTAAATTCTGATAAACTACTTCTGGTTATACTTAAGACTTTTTCTCTTTTTAGCCATTTCACAAGGATAGCTTTCTTAAATGCAAGCATAACTCCACCCTGTGTTCCAACGAGGGGATGAAAATGAAGTCACATCTAACAATACTCACATCAAAACTGGAATTTATACAATTAACTTCAGAATGTTAAAAACATCAATTGCGAAGTTTAAAAAACTGACAAAAATGCTGGGCCTTTTTCCTACGTTAAAAACAACAACAAAGCCCAAATCTTAAATTCCAGCTTTATTTCACCTTATCTTCAGACTACTGGCACTTTCTTCAAGTAAAACAATACAGAAAGGGGGAAGAAGACAAGGAGTTACTCCTCCATTCCATTTGGGCTAGCTAAGTTACAGCTTGTCATTGCATCCCAGTAGACTGGGATCAGGTTTATCTCCATGAGGATTCTTGATAGCTAGAGAGTGTAAACAACCTCAGACTAAATTGTCCACAAAAGGTTTGGCAATAGGAAGGAATGCAATTTACTGTCTGTAAAATCATACAGTTTTATTTGTAAATCTGTCAGTGATTAACCATCTGAACAGAAAATCACCTTGTTTAATATCAGTTTTTCTCAGAGTGATCACTGACAGAAAGTAACATGAATTTTTTTTACAATTCAAGTAAGAATCTACAGACCTTTTAAAAGTTACATTTTTCCTTCAGTGGAAATTTCTATGAACAATGTATGCAGATTTAAGCAAAAAAAGGAGAACTATAATGAGCAATACTGCAAGTACAATGACCTTTATTCTTGGAAATTCATACAGATCACATTGAAATGTGAGGGAATGGAGATATACAGTAGTGTGGATGTACTATTTCTTAATTTTTCAGATCTGAAAAGTATTATTAAGACTTCCAATGTTCAACATAAAGCACGGCTACAACAATACCCTATGCCATGACTCATAAAGACATGAATAACAATCCAGTCTTTACCATATGTTAAACAGCTGTCAGCTATCCAAAGTCAGAATTTTCTCCATAGTTTTCTGAAGTATCTGAACTTTTCTGAGTTTATCAGGGAAGTACCATATGATAATATACTCTCAAAACCACAGAGATTTTTAGGACGCACTACCAAAGGAACGTGCAAGCTTAGTGAAAGAGAAATAAGAGGCTCTCTTGATGTCTGAGAAGTAAACAGTGAGGTAACACACAAGCAATACTGCTGTGAGATACAAGTTATTAACCTTACTGTATTGACTTTGTGAGCGTGGTACAATTTGCTTAACATCTGAAAGATAATTTGGATAACAATGTGTCCTTTATGAGATGGGCTGGGAGTGAACTGGATGAGAAAAATGGAGTTTTGGGTTTTCATTTATTTCAATTTCATTTTGAGTGTTTTCCTCTTGATGCAGTACTGGCAGCCACCAACAGTTCTTGAAGAAATTTATAAAGTTAAGACAGTAATGGTGGGCCAGTGTGCAAGAACCTGCAACTCCTTTTGCCAGTTGTCTTTTATTAGCAAAAGCATTACCCCTGCCCTTTAAAAAAGCTGGATAAGCTAATTCAACTCCAACTAGTCAAATACTACAGGTCTCACTTTCTTAAGGACAAAAAGGCTTTAACCCATCAAAATTTTCTTCCACGTTAAGAGAAACATACAAGAAAAATTGATTTCATCTGTATTAAGAAGTTTCTAATAAGATTGGCCTGTTTTAGATAACATAAAGCAACTTTTAAGAATTTAAGCATACTAAAACAGAGTATATTTATTCTGTAATCCACCTCCTGAACATGTATTATCTTACATTGAAATACTGAGGGCACAAATTTAGCATACTTCATTTAAGACAAAAACAGGTGAAAATTCCCAAAATAAAGACAAATTCATATATGTAGGGCAAAAATTGAGACCTGTCCCATCAGAAGCTATCTAATTACTTCCTGCTTCCGGGTAGTAGCAGGTCATGGTCCCTCTCCATGGCTGACAATGGGACTTTGCGAATGGATTTGACTCAGCAAACTGAATCCTACAGTTATTTATGCTAGCTTTCTTTAAGAGTTCAAAGATATGTCCAGGCTGCATTCAGAAACAGTTAACAACAGCAGGTATGAACTACACATGATGAACAGTCAAAGTGTTGAATACTCTATGAGTTTACTAGCCTAAATCCTAAATCAGCTAAATCCAGAGGTAATACATTTTATCCAGGTTCCTTAGTGTACTGAAATTCGACTTTGAAAAAGTGGTGTAGGCAAACATAACATTATAAAACAGAAATAATGGAAATGATTGATGGTGTACTTAGAAAAAGTGTTTCTGAGGAAATAGGATTTATTAGCTTTTCATTTTGTGAGCATAGTCTTACTCGAATAAGTAAGCAACACACAACAATCTCTAGTACTAAGTATCTCCCTATATTTTAAAAATCAGTAGGAGAAAATCCAAAGGGCATATTTACTAATGGAAACTAAAAAAAAAAAAAAAAAAATCTAATATAGCAACATATAAATTGATAAGACATATTCTGTGAGAACATTGTTAAAACTGACTTGGGATTATCCTACTAGAATTTCATGCAGTCTGTTAATGCATCATTATCATGAGTTTGCATCAACTTTGGGTTCACAAATCAGTTCAGCTAGTACAAGAAATACAGCCAAACTCAGCTGTATAACATTCAGTTATATGCTCGCCATGAACCACCTTTGCTTTCAGGACTGTGCTGACTACATTTAAGTGTATGTGTGCTCTTTGCAAAAGAGAATGCAAAAGGCCTGAAGAGTCTTGCCAAAAGAGAGGAGAAGGCAATTTCAGTAGGCAAATAATGATTTTCTTGAGTATACCTTACAAACAGACCAACTGAAGCACTTGCCTGATAAAGCAGGTTTCTGCAAGGTCTGAGGTCAGCAGTCTCTGAGGCACATTTTTCCTAAGGAGAAAAAAAAAGAAGAAGAAAAATGAACATAGATATTCTACTTTTGCTGATACAGTCATGCTTTGCAAGTTAAAAGTAGTGCAGATGCAAACTCCAGATGCAAGATGGTGAGGGAAAATAATCCAAGATTAATATACCATTCTACTGGGAAAAGAAAATGTCTCCAATAATTTTTTCTCCTGAGCCTGAAACCACGTGGATGGCTTGAAGCAAAACTACAAATTCAATGGCTTGCTTAGCATTACTCTTCTGAATATCTGGCTGGGTGATGTATGACCTGTGTAAAACAATTCTCAACAAAGTCTTCCATCACTTCATAAGATTAAAACATACCGAAAGGTATAGAGTTCTAAACAAACTAGAGGGTGGAACTGAATTCACATGTAGATAGGAGCATGAGAAAGAGCCTGGTAAATGCCTTTAGCTTGGATACCTGACTTTCCTGGTCAGACAGGAAGAAAAAGAAAATACTGTCACTTCATTATAATAATGTTTACTGGAATATGGTAATACTTTGGCTAAGCATGAAGAGGCTTCAGATCTCTTTTAGGAAAAGTGCCCAAGAATTCCTTATTGTAGAAAGCACTACTTCTATATACAACCTCATATCTAAAATAGATAGCAAGGCAAAAAACCATTACTGTGTTTGTTTGCATCAACAAAATACAAGCTACGCCTCGTGGCAACAAGCAAAGAAAAGTGGGAAATGAGACACAGAGGGAGATATGGCAGAAAACCTTAAACAATGCAATACACCTGTGAAAGCATTGTTTGTCAAAAGTAACAAGCATATTGCTTAAAGAACACATTAAAACTTGGAATGGAAAGTTGATAGTTGTGCAGTTTCCTAAGATTTTAAACTCATTCCCAAACTGAAAGTTACCTTTAAATGAAGACAGATTTGATTTATAACTTATAGAACAGGTTATACAAAGAGATCAGTGAGAAAGTACTTTCCTGGGAAAACCTGAAAATTTTCATAGCTTCTACAATACTCTTTAATTCAAAAGAAGCTGACATAAAGAGAGCGCTCAGAGTTTGTCCATGCTACTAATTAATTAAACGGAAGAACTCTGAGAAAATGGGGAAAAAAGTGACAGTTTCCGCATCTGTTACCCTTCCTGTTTATTTAACCCCCCACTGTTATCAGTGCCCTGTGCCTGCTGCTCTGTGTTTTTGCATGTCAGGCCCGTTGTTAACTGATAGGGAACTGCAGAACTTATCATGATGCCACACACTCTCATTGCAAACTTCAAATAGGCCAAAACCCAACACACTACTGAGAAAGAGTTACTCAAACTCCTCAGGTGACCCCTTTGCAGCATGATGGAGAGTTCTTCTGGCTGGGGCACAGTAAGGATGTGGGGGCACTCTGGCCACAGACAGACTCCTTGTCTTTGAGATGAAAAATTAATTGAATCACCTGAAGAATCACACAGAACCAATTAGGCTGGAAAAGACCACTGAGGTCATCAAGACCAATCTAAGGCTGAACACCCTGTCAACCACACCATGATACCAAGTGTCATGTCCAGTCTTTTCTTGAATGCCCCTTGGGACCGTGATTCCACCAACTCCCTGGGCAGCCCATTCCAATGTCTAATCACCCTTCTTCCTAGCCACCACTTGCAGCTAGTGCTAAGCAAGTAACTTACAGGATCATAGAATGTTGAGAGATTGGAAAGGACCTTAAAGATCATCCAATCCCAACATCCCCATGCCACGCACAGGGACACCTCTCACTAGACCAGGTTGCTCAAGGCTTATCCAAACCGGTTTTGAAGAGTGCCAGGGTTGGGACATTCACAACCTCCTTGGACAACTTGTTCCAGCATTGCAACCCCCATGACAGTAAAAAATTCCTTCCTGCTATCTAGCCTAAATTTCTCTTCTTTAAGTTTGAACCCATTACTCCTTGTCACTACAGTTCCTAATGAAGAGTCTCTCTCTGGCTTCCCTGCAGACCCCCTTCAGATACTGGTAGGTTGCCTGTTCATTAAATTTACTACAGCAGAGCTTTGTTGAAAAGAAGCTAACGTCATTGTCTTCTCCCAAAACAGAGGAAAACGTCGTCAAGGCTGCTGCATACACAAGCCAAGCCACACTAGATACTGAGATTGTCATATGTCTGTGGGTGCAGGGTCATTTCCGACTCCAAAAGGAGGAAAACCTTGTAGGGGCTGCTCCTTTCACGAACAGGAGAACATCTGTGGGCAAAACGTCATTTTCTACTCCAAAAAGAGAGAAAAACCTTGTAGGGGCCACTCCATCCAGAAGCAAAGCCACACTACACACCAACATTGATAACGCCTGTGGTGCACCATCCTCACAAGCCCACGATCCTAGCCCTGCTGGACACTCTCCCAAACCAGCTCCTCCGCACAGAGACACACACAGAGCCGGGGCAAGGGCTGGCAGACCCCTCCTCCCCGCATCCCTCGGGGGCCCGGCGGCGTACGAGGTGCCTCGGCGGGCCTGCAACGGAGGGGTCCGCGTCTCCCTCGCCCTCCCCAGCCCCCCCGACCGGCTGTGAGGGGCGGACAGCCCGGTCCGGCCCCGCCCGTCCCCCCGCGGTACCTCAGCCG
>VXAD01006089.1:126019-215689 GCA_013399195.1 Dicrurus megarhynchus
GGCGCCGGGCGCCTCCCGCCCCGCCGCGCCTCCGCTCCGGCGATAGAGGCCCCGCGGCCCGCACCGCGCCCGGGCCGGGGTCGGCGGAGCTCGGGCGGCCCGGCCCTGCCTTGTTTATATCCTATCTTGGCGCTCCGGGGGTGCCCGGGCAGGGCCGTGCTCTGCCTCAGCGCTGCCCCTGCAGCGGGGGAACAAAGAGCCGGGGGGCCGGCGCGGGAGCGCCCCCAGGTGCGCCCGGGCTGGGCGGGCAAGCTGCAGGCCGTGGCTCTGATCCTCGTCCTGCTATGCCGTCGATATGTCAGTGCCCCGCTGTTCGCCCCCGCCCGCTGCTCTGACCAGCAAGGCCGCCTTTTTGATCAGAAACTTGCATTTCCGCCTGTTTGTTTTTGTCTGTCTTTAAGCAGTGCTTGAGTCTCGAGGGACAGAATTCACCGATGAGGTCGAGGATGTTACAGTATCAACCTAGGAGGTGATATTTTTATCCCTGGAGATATTCAAGGCCAGGCTGGATGGGGCTTTGAGCAACCTGGTCTAGCTGAAGGTGTCCCTGCTCATGGCAGGGGGGTTGTAACCCGATGATCTTCAAGGTTCTTTTCCAGCCCAAATCATTCTATGATTCTATGATCTTATGACAACAATTAATTTATACCACTTTAATGTTTGCAGTTTCTTCCAAAAATGTCTTTAGGTTATGCTGTCACCCGAAGAGCAGCTAAAATGTAGTGGATGTTAAACCTGGGTTTGCAGCTACTCTGTAGTCTGAGCAATGACTGTAAGACAGATGTGGAACTTGTGTTTCTGTAGTAGCTGAGTTATTGGTCAGTTGTTTCAAACCACTGGATTTTGGTTTGGGGTTTTTTCCCCCTCTATACGCAAAATTGCCAAGTAAATACCTAGAATATGAAACTGCAATACAGCTGATTGTTAAATAGAGACAGAAATTTTCAGATATTTTTTCTGTGAGAGGCCAGAGATGACTGAAGCTCTGATGGTGATGAGTAAGTTCCTGGGTAATAACAGGTTAGATTTCTCAATGAAAGTCAAAAAGGATAAGCAAGGGAAATGAATTTATTGTTAGAGGTGAGCAAGGGGCCTGGAAAGTGTAGAAGGCAAGATGTTGGGAAAGAGGTTTTTGGGGAAATGCTTAATGTAGGTCTGGAATAAGTCACCCAGTTTCTCTTTCCTTCACATTCCTGCCAACTTTTCCATCTTTGTTATGGTTGGCCACTTGTCTTGCTTTTGGCTTTCCATGCTTTCTCCTTTAGGTATGGGGAATGAAAAGTTCCAATATGAGGAAGTTGATGTGTGTTAATACTGGCAAAGAAAAGCTGAGTGAGAGGCTCAGTCTTTATAACCTGCACTCCTGAAGCTGTACCTTTCCAGTGGAGCCCAGTCCTGTCTGTAATGGTCCACAGAGATCCCTTTACACTTCTCACCTTTCCACCCCCTCAAATATTGAACTAAGGAAGAGACTAGCTGCATCTTTTTTGGCTAGCAGAAATAATAAATCCTCTTGAACAGCATTCAAATGGGTCAGCTTGATCCTGAGATGAATGTATGAAGTTATGGGTTATTTTTACAGTTTCATCATTTATGTGTGAATGTGGCTTTGAAACAGACTCAGTAAAAAAATGAAGAAAGGTGACTTCAGTTTATTCCAGGATACATGAAACTTGCAGAAGAGGCAGTGAAGTTTTTTGTTCCTCAGTGAAACTTACTGTCTATAAGGAAGATGCTTTTTTTTGCTTGGCTTTCTCTCAAGTCCCATAATGATTCTTGGGAAACCGTTCATTTAGATAGGAGGGTAGAGCTGTCTTAATAACAGTGTATGCACATCTGGGAAGACCAGTCATTTCCCATTATGCCAGAGAAGCTGGCTGCTCAGTAGAACTGGTTTAACCTCCCAGGTTGCTTGCTTAACATTCATACAGAAGTACTTAAACTGGTTTGTCTGTGTGTTGAATAGATAAGGCTTTCTGCAAGTCTGAGAACCTGTTCAGCCTAAACTGAACGTTTGCTCAGATGGATATAGGGTGAGAAGAAAGTGCTCCTCCCTCTGCCAGCTCACGATTTTAATGGAGAATATTGCTTAGGCTTTTTACCTTGCATGCCTATGATTTCTCTTCTGGTGTGTTTAAGCTGGAGCGAGCTTATTACCTCTGAATATGTTTTGGTTTATTTTTTAGTATTTTGCCCATACCCATTTTTGTTGGTAGGCTTTAGCTTGGGCTGAAATTGTTGTTAATTTTCACCCCTCTGACAGTGTCATCAAATGGGTTCCTAAATAATTTTTGTTCAGGATTTTAAACAGCTGGATGAGCTTTGACTTCCTACCACTTTAGCAGGTGACCATGATGTTATTTTGAGACAGCCACAGTAGTGGCAACTTGAGCAAAACTAAATGAAGGACTGGAGGCCAAGTACTGGCTTCTCAAAATTGATATTTGCACTTCAGCAGTGTTTACAACCTACTGTAATTGTAGAAGTACTGCTCTGCCAAAAATCTCCCACAAACCTCTTCTGAGACTGTCTTATGCACTATGGAGTTGTAATCCAAGGTGCACTTCAGCCGAGGCAGTATAGAAAAATGTGGCTGTGAGATATACCTGCAGTGATACTGAAGTTGTTTCAGTGTCTCTAACAAGAGATTGACAACATCTTTTCCTGCTTAAAAGTTAAGACTGGTTCACATATGAACACATGGGTTTTTGATATTCAGTTTGGGTTGGTTTTTGTGTGTGTGTGTGGTGTCAGGAGTGCTCTTACCTTAGATATATAGCTGAGGCATTTCATAAAACATGAAGAGCTGTCAAACATGCCTGTGCCAGTTATACTTTAGTATGTCTGAAATCATTGTGATGGCTATAGGCTTTTGCTATGTAACCTGAGAAGTTTTCTTTTTTAGCACAGAACTAAGGTATGATGCTGAAAAGTTTGCTTAGCATTGGTGTGTAAACAGGAGGATTACTCAGAGAGGTTGCTGCTAAGTGGTTGTAAGTAGTAAGTTGATGTGGAGATGTCATGAACTTTCTTTCATTATGATAAATATCTCTATTTTTAGTATGTGCTGCCTCCACCAAGCTGCATCTTGTCTGCTTTTCTTCTTTCCCAACCCTCACGGCCAAATAAAGTTTCTGTTAAAACTTTTGTGATAAGTGAGAACTTTGTAAACACTGCAAGGCTCCTGTTTCAGTATCCTCCATTTCACAAGCACTTTGGTCATTTATGTGGTGTGAGTCCTTTGACCTTTCTCCCTTTTTGGTTGAAAAATCTCCTCAGTGCAGTGTATCTCTGTCTTCTGTGTCGTGGCCTATCCCCAACTGTACAGATTTGTCTGTGGTAGTATGAAGTACAGAGACCACGTGACCAACTGCTGAAACAGATTTTGATTCCTCAAGAAGGCTGCTTGCAAATGCTTGGTAGGCACTCTTTTCAAAGAGAAATTGCTGGAATTTATTCGGGAGGCTGTTTTTCCGTACTGTCCAGTCATGTATTTTTTAGATTATGCTGTTCTCGATCCTTGTGCATTTGCGTTTTTAAGTACTCGTATGGTTTGTTGTGGCTGCCAAGACTGTAGGCAACTTGCTATGCCTGTTTAAATTGTTTCTTCTTCCAATCCTTGGCCACTGACCACAAAGTCGTAGAGTTTAATTTTCTTCTGATAATATAATTGCATCAGCATGTTTTACCTCTTGAAAAAAGCATCATGTTTCAGGAGTGGTTGATTGTGCTGATGATGATGACAGTGAATCAGGAAAACTATTCTGTTTGAATACAATATGTTGCTGTTCAGAGGGCAAAAAAACTTGAGTTTGTCAGCAGTCATGGAATATGGCTTGAGGAACCTGGCATATCACAGCCCCTGTAACTAATGTGAAAGACCAGTAGGCTGAGCAACCTTTTCTTATATTTTATGACCTCTCACTAAGATAGTACAGAATTTGTTGCTCCAGCTTTTAACGGGATAGTTGTCTCTGACTGTGATATTCTGAGTGTAATATTCACCATGTTTGAAGGAGCTGGAGTGTCTAGCACCATTATTAGGTAATAGGAATTTTTTAAAGTGTTGCTGAGAGGTCAGGCAGAAACAGGAAGTTCTCTTCAAGATCATATTGAAGAGCACGTTATAGAAGGCTGATAATATTGGAATACGATAATTAAAGGTAATAGGGTACAGTTTGTATATGTTCCTTGCCATCTTTTAAGTCAAACTGAGAAAGGAAGACTGAATGCAAAATATGAAGGTACAGGCATCATTCATCATGTGTGCACTTTGACACTGCTAGATTTTCATTCTTTGGGGCCTTGTCCCAAATTCTGGGGTTTTTTCTATTTTCTCCTTCCTGAAGAGCTGTTCTATACAGTGTACATTTATAGCACATTCTCTGAAAAAAAAAATCTAGATATGATTTAGTATGTGCTCAATTTCAGCTCCCAATTCTGCCCCCTCATTTTTTTTGGTGAGGGGTTGCGAGATGTTGCTTGGAGAAGAAGCAGACTTTGCTGCTAGGAACTGTGAACCTTAGAAAGTGTAAAGGAAACAACTTTTCTGTTAGCTTGTTAATCTCAAAGTGGGAGGTGTGGAGAGAAACCTGTTTCTATCTTCTCTGAAGTACTTAAATACAGATGTTTCAAAGCGATGAAGTCAAACTGAATTTTGCACAATTGTCCGCCTTAATTGTGACATTTTGGGACTTGTAAACTTGAAGATAATATTCTGGCATTCTGTTCTTCCTGGACCATTAGAAATCTTTGCTGAAATGTGTTTGACTTTTGTAGAGCAATTGCAGACATTCAAGTTGAGCCGTGAGCCTCTTATCTCTCCCCTGCTATGGAATTGCACTTGCTGCTCTCTGCTTTCTTGGCTGACTCTGTAGTGTTTAGAAAGGTCGTTGCCTAAATTTGATTTGTTAAGTGCCCCCAACTTCAGAGCCTAAGTCTGGGGTTGTTTAATCAATTTAATTTGCAAGTCCTAGTGATTAATTAAAAAAACCCCGCAGACAACAGCGAGGTTATTTGCCACATGGCAACCAACACTAGCACAAGGTTAAGGCAGGAATGCATGGTTGGAAGTGAGGGAAAGAGAGTAGTAATGTCCTTGTGGTTTTTGTTGCCAACAGCCTGGCAGGTCCTGCCACACAGGGAAGGGAGAGGGATTAACTCTTTCCCTTTACTACCGGTAGTAGTTTCCTACCCTGTAGAGTATGCTTGTATTGTTTTTCTGCCTGCCTTTGCCATATGTGACTTAAGTCATTCCTGTGAGTTCCTTAGTAATGCTCACTCAGGGCGGAGAACAAAGAGACTGCATGAAAAGGAGGAGAAGGGTTTGGTGAAGGAAAAAGCTCTCTAAGGTTAAGGGTGGGGGAGTCCAGCCAGCACTCCACTCCTGCCTCTGGCAGGCAGAAGCTTCTGAATGAATACAAAGCTGGAGTTGTGTTTCAGTGGACTAGCTGGGGCCACAAAGGGATGGGAGCTTTTCAAAGGGGGCACACAGGAAATGTTTTTGAAGTGGTGCAGGTAGTGGAGCAAGTATTGCACAAGAAGATGCACTGTAAATCTGATGATAATGTGCTTTAGTAGCCCTGGGATTCCTAGGGCTCTTTCATGCAAGCTTCTTTGCAAAAGTGTGTCGTGCTGGAAATGTAGTGCTTTGTGTCCTCTGTGGAACTCCCATTTGAAGCTAAGTCTCTCAAGGTAGCTAAGGTAGGATACTTAAGCAGCAAATGCATATTTAACCCCACATGATTTATATTTTGGGCACAGTGGATCAGGGAAATGAGCATCTGTAATTTATTCATTGCAGTGTTGCAAATTATTAAATGAGTTACAGCCTTTCTACATCTCAGGATTACGTAAGATAAATCTTTGAGTGAACTTGTTTGCCATGGCAGCAAGGTATCCATAGTTTCGCTTCAGTGTAGGAATCAGTAGAAATAAGTGTGTAACTAACTGCAACAGAATTTATGTGTGTGGTTTTTGTTTCTTATTTTTTTGTGGGGGGTTTTTTGTGTGTGTTTGGCTTTATTAATTGTACTGCCCCTTTTGTGGCTAGAAAAAAAAAAAAACAGCATGACTTGATCACTCTGGCAGGGTTAATGATTTTATTTTATGGACAGTGTGGAAAGATGGCTGCCTCTGTTACATGGTGGCTCCTGCCTTTTTATTGAGGAACCATGGAATTTGGTCAGCTGCTGAAAAATCTTGTTCTGCACAGAATTCCCTGAAGTTCACGAAATTGTTGAAATATAAATACGGAAAAGGAGAAGACTTGAACTGCAAGATATGCTACTTTTAGTGGTGTGCTATACATCTGTGTTACCAGTTCTAGAATCTGTTAAGTAAGAAATTTCTTAACCTGGTGAAAACTTAGTGCCAGCTTTCTCTTAATCCTATCTTTTAGCTGCTAAATCTTTCTTACTCATGTGATCCTGTGAAAGCCTGTGTTTCCACACTGATCAGAAAGTTTGTGCAGATGATATTTCAGTAGAACTTAGTGTTCTTGGATTCATCTTCTGTGCCTTTGGGGAAGACAGCTCTTTCTTTCACCTGTCAGGGGGGACAATATTTCTCATCTGAATTATAGCTGCAAAGGTTGGAGTTACAGGCTTTAAATAGTTGTTATTCTTCTTCTGTATTTTGCAAGGGGAAAGCTGTCATCTATTTTCACTTCTTGTTGTTTTGTTTTTATTTATTTTTTGTTCTGTGTGCTTTTTGTTTGGTTTGGGTTTTTTGTTTTGTTTTTTTTTGTTTAAGTAATATTAGAAATAAGTATAAATCTGGAAAGTTTCTCTGACTAGCCACTAGCCAAGAAGTTAATTGACTTTACTTGGCCCTGTGCCCTCATATAGTTGCTGTGTCTTGCTGCTTGTTCTTTATTTTAGTATGGATCAATTTGGGCATATTTGCTTGATGTTGTTCAGGTTTCTAGTAGCCTAGCCATCTTCATTCAGAATAAGAAGAATTTCACTCTTTTGTTCATTGAGCACTGTTCTGCTATTTGTATTGAACACCTACTTTTACAGAAAAGTTTCATTATCCTCCTTTGGTAAAACTTCGTGTGTCCTAATTCTATGGGCTGCATTATCATCTAGGCTTCTGTGAGTCAGAGTACTGAAGGTAGAACATATCCTACTTCTGTGTTTAATATGACATTGTTATAAGTGTGTTATTTTGTCACTTCTGGGTAGTAGAGATGGAAATTTTTGCACTCTGATTAACAGAGGAAGCTGCTGGTTCCTGGAAATCCTACCATTTGTGTTTTGGGTTCGGTTTTTTTTCTCATGAGAAGATATTTCTTGTCTTAAAAGGCACTTTTGAAGCTTGCTAAAATTCATTGGTGCTTGGTGGAATGTGAATGTTCATATCCTATAAACGTGGGTGCATTGATTTAATGTTTGGCAGTTTTGCATTTTATTAGTAGCTTGTATTTTGAAAAGAGAAAGCATTGACTGGTAAGTATTACTTTTAAATAAAACATGATGAAATAGATGAAGGCTTGGAAAGAACCGTTGGTTTATGGTGTTGTTTTAGGCCTTCCTATTATGTATTATATTTTCATTTTATCTTCATTGCAAATGCTGTTTAGAATTCTTTTTCATCTGTTGGCTCATCTGGCTTTCAACTGAGAACAGGAATACATTCATTTTCACCACAGGAGCTGGTAGGTTAGCTTGTCTTCTCATTAATGGTTCTGAAATGCTTAAACCAAAAACCATTCAGACTTGAGACTCTGTTCATTGTATCTTAATAATTTGTCATACTTGAACACTTCAGTTAGCAGCAATTTAGTGGCAATGCCAAGACAGTGCAGTAGTAAATGGTTTATGCTGTCATGGCTCTCTCATCTCTTAATTCCTTTAGTAAGTAAGCTTTAGTTAAGGTGTATCTTCTAATTTTTGCACTCTGTTTCTGCAAAGGAAGTATTTAATATTTGAAAAAGTGTCATTTTGAATAAAATATTTTGATTGAGATATTTTATAGCTTTGACCTGTTCAGATATTTGGGGTTAAACACAATATACATAAAATGAGAGGGAAATTAATTAAAAATTCATATTCAAGTCCTTCCCCAGAAGAATCCCCACCCTGACCAGTAATATAAAAACCTTGTAATTTCATTGTTGGGCTAATTGAGTGCCTAATATTACAGCTGGATTGCAAAGGAGCTTTTGAGATTTTAGTAATGAAAATCTGACAACCTAAAAATCAGTGGAAACATTCACAAATTTAAATCTTGGAATAAAACTGCTGCTTGTTAGAGAATCTGTTTCCCCATTGTTTGTTTCATGCAGTCTGCTGTTGTCTTGGAAAGCATGAAAAAACAGCTTATGCCATGACTGTACAGCCAGAAGATAGCAGTGCTGCCAACTGTGAGGAGAAAAATGGGTGAAGAAACCTTAAGGATGTCCAAAAGCACAGGATCTGCATTTAGGATGGGAATCCACTTCTAATTTGAAAGATCTGTCTCAATACAGAAATTTTACATCTGAGGAAGAACAACTGTGTGTATCACATAATTACCTTGCCATTGTGAAAAGAATTGATATTCTGGTTTGCTCCAGGCATTGAAGCTGAGTAAACGTTATTTTAGTGAGATTCTTGCAAATCTTGTAGGTAATACAGGATTAATTTGCAAGAACAGAAGTATCCAACCCTCCTTAATCCTCTCTGCCAGTGTGCTCTTTGCATCCAACCCAGTGAGGCTGATTCCTTTCTTGTCTCCTTTCATAGCCACTTCTACCGGTCTTGTCTATGTGATTTATTTCTTCTGTAGTGGCACGGTATTGTTCCAGGCTCTACATGGCAGCTAGCTGTAAGCTTGCATAGTTAGTTCCAAAAATATAGGAAAATAGTGGATAAATAATTCTGAAGTAGTGGTGTCGTGGTTTAACCCTTGCTGGGAATTAAGGATCACACAAGTTCTCACTCATTCCCCCCTGATTCCCTTGCCAGTGGGAAGAAGAATGGGAAAGAAAAGGCAAACAGGTTGACATAAGAAAAATTTAATAATTGAAACAAAAAAACAACAATAATAGTAATAATAGGCTAGAGATAACATAAATATAAAATAGTACTAATAATTAATATAATATAGTACTAAATATGCTAATAACAACAGTACTAATAATTGTAATGTTAAGGAGAGGAAAAGACAGTGCAAAACCCGACCGAAACAAGCAGGTTGGTCAGAATCTGTGGACCAATGCCCCGTTTGTCTCCCAGCAGTGACTGGGGAGTGCTTTGCTTGGATAAATTGGAAACTGGGTGTTACTGTTTGTTGTGTGTGTTTAAGGTAACCAGTCACACAGTGTTTTATCTGCTAAGAACCACTAATAACAATTTCAGGTATTATTGCAAAAGAATACTTAAAAGGTTTATTACGTAACTGCATCAGTAATAAAAACCAAGATGTGTATATAATCACTCTGCAAAGAGCAAGTCTTTCATTATCCCTTAGTATTGCAAAGGGAAAGCTCATTGAGAATTTTTTTTGTCTTTGAGGTGGATTGGTTTGCTTTGTTTTGTTTTCTACTTTTTTTTTTCCCATCAAGTTTCATGGTATGCTGGATTCCCCATCACATTTTTATCCTGGTTTTCACCTACTGTCTTTGACAGCTGAGTGTTTGTCCAGTTCACTGACCTTCATATCAAAAGTGTTTGTCATGAAAAATATTTTTGCACCCTATCCGTAGTAGCTAACAAATCCTCCCTAGCCACATATGTAATCAGGAACTGTAAATTTTCTAAGGTATTGTCTTCCTGAAGCAATTATTTAGTCCCCAATGATAGCCTCCTTTGTGTTGTAACACTCACCTGTTAATCCTTATTTTAAGCTTTGTATAAAAATTGACTGTTCATGTCCATGTGTCAGAGATCTGGATTAATATTTAGTAAAATTAAAGCACCCTTTTTTTTCATTGCATGATAGTTGATGGAAGGTATGAAGGCTTGCTAGACCTAGTGATTGAGCCAAGTGGCTGGGGTTTTTTACTTTACCCCTTTCTTTTCCCCAGACTCTTGTGTGATAGGATCATAGAATAGTTTGTGTTGTAAGGGACCTTTAAAGGTCAAGTAGTCCAGCCCCCCAGCTTTGAGTAGGGACATCTTCAACTAGATCAGGTTGCACAGTGTGCAACATCCCCAACCTTATTGGGGATGGGGCATCTACCACTTCTCTGGGCAACCTGCTCCAGTGTTTCACCACCCTCATCATAGAATAATTCTTCCTTATATCTAGTCTGAATCTATGCTCTTTCAGTTTAAAACTGTTACTGCTTTTCCGGTTGCTGCAGGGCCTATTGAAAAGTATGTCTCCATCTTCCCTTTAGCTACTTCCCTTTAACTACTGAAAGGCCACAGTGACATCTCCCCGAAGCCTTTTCTTCTACAGGCTGAACAACCCCAACTCTCCCAGCCTTTTCTCATAGGAAGGAAGTCATCATTTTTGTGGCCCTACTCAGAACCTGCTCCAACAGGTCCATGTCTTCCCTGTACTAAGGACCCTAGAGCTGGACATAGTACTAAGAGGGGTGGGGTGTCATGAGAGAGGAGTAGAGTGGGAAAATCACTTCCCTTAACCTGCTGGCCATGCACGTTTCTGACTCATTTTCAGCCTCTCACCCACCAACACCCCAACTCGTTCTCAGCAGGGTTGCTCTCAATCTGTTCACCCCCCAGCCTGTGTTGATAGGGGGAGTTGCCCCAACCCAGATGCAGCACTTGGCCTTGTTGAACTCCATGAGATTCATGTGTGCCCACAGACATGATGTGCAGGCTCCATACACTGGTTCAAGAAGTGGGGAAAAAATCCCAAGAATCATAACAGCAAACAGGAATTAATTTTCAGTGTTGTAGAACTAATGATGAGGACTGCATTGCAAGCACTCAAGAAGTAGGAGCAGAGGAGCAGTTCCTGCAGGAAGGGAGAGAAGTCTTCCAGAAGGAGGTACATCACAATGCACAGGAAGAGCACTGTTTTAACAGCTGTTACTGAATAGCTGTTTAGAGGCACACTCACCCCAATTTGCTCCTTTTTCTCCATAGCTGGACTCTTTGTATGCATTGCCACTTTCTTAACATTTTCTCCCTTCTGGAAAATGAACTCCACTTTCCTAGAGGGGTTTAGCATGTTGTAGAACTGAGAATGGTATAGGAGTTTGATGCAAATTTGAAAAGCTGTTTTGTGCAAGGTTTTTTGAAGAAAATTTGTTACTTTCGTATCTCTGAAGGATACTTGCTGAAGGATATGAAAAGGATGTAGTTAATAATTTTTTAAGATTTGTATAAATGTTTTCCAGCATAAATCTGACACAGTTGAAATATAAAAGCAAAGGCATTTATTATAAAATTTAAATGTGTGTGAAGATAAAAGTCACATTACTTTAACTCTTTCTTTCTGTTTTTTGACATCTTACTATGAAAAACATTATTTTCCTCATTGGCAACCTTGCATGTGTGTTTATGGGAGGAGAAGATAGTTCAGATAGGTTACCTGAACCTTAATGAAGCTTTTGACCTTTTTTTCTATGTAAAGTGTTGGGGAAATATGGTGATAAAATTATATACAAAACAACAGAGAATGTGCATCTTGTTTTCTGTGTTTTGGAAATAGGCTTAGTCATCTTTCTTTAACCATCAGTGTAGTGGTACACACTGATGTACACACTGATGTACACACACTTTTCTTTAGTCAAGGAGGTGTTTCATATATCAAGTTACAAAATAAATCTAAAAAACCCAGATCAGTTTGCACTCTGAAGACCTTAATTACGTTGCCGTTGCTTATTTGAAAAGAACATTTAACGTTGTCTATTTCTGAAAAACCATAATAGCAGTACTACTTAAGTGATTTTTTGATTTGGCTATTGTGCAGCAAAGTGATTTCAATTTTCGTTAGTTAAAGGTATAATATGCAAAATTAGAAAAAAGTTTTCATTGTCTGTGCTTGATAATTTTATCTTTTTTGCATCTTGAACTTCTTAAAGCATAAGCATCCATGGTGTCATTGCAGCCCTTTTTTTTTAGCTGTAAAGTATTATTTCTTGTTTAATATGTTGCTGAGCTGGGGACTCAGAATCATCTCTGTAGTCCTTCAACACTGTTGCCACAATTCAGAGACTACTGGTAAATTTGATTTTCTGGCAAAATAGCAAATCAATATTGTATCCTGTTATGCTGTGTTTTCATGTGTGGGTTTTTTTTCCTCACCCACCCACTCTGATTTGCAGTGTCCTGACAATCTATGATGGCTTCTTGATTTTCTGGAGGAGCAGCTGTGGTTTGGGTTTTTTTTTAAGTAGCTCAGACCATGCTGTAAGAAAATCTGAATCAGAAGTGCAGAGGTCACTTTTTATATGCCACTCAGTAATTTATTCATGTGCTTTTGGAACATGGACATTATTGACTGGTCACAGTTGAACTTCATCAGGAAACATGCTCTGAGAGCTCAGTTTTTGACTCTTCATGGATATCATTGCCTTTTTTAAAGGAAAAAAAGGAAAATTCACCTAGGTGCCTGTACTCCAAATTAATGTTAAATGGCATTGCTGGAGTGCTTACATGACCTGTTGTACCTTCCATGATCTAGAGTGCTTATACCTGTTCCAAAGGTGTAAGGAGAATCTGGCTATTGTGTACTTGACCTTTTGAGAGCCTTCTCAGAGAAGGACCTTCAAAATTTCACAGTGTTACATGAATTGTCTTTTATTGTAATACACACCTATAAAGGGTATTTATTGGGAAATGACTGACCACTGTTACTCTTTCAAATGCTACTAAAGCATGAATGGTTGTACGTTGTGTTCAGAAAAAAAAACGGTTGGTGTATCTAACATTTATGTACTCTGAAGCTGCAAGTGCTCTTGTAGACTGTCTTATCCCCTGTGCGTATGAGTGGTGCTTTCTACAAATAAGCCCAGGCTTCCCCTAGGAGGAGGATAGTGGCAGAGAGCACTAGGCAGATACCCTCCAAATAATACCATCAAAATTATTTTTGCAAGCTCATCCACATCCTTTAAAAATAATGTTACTTTAAAATAAATTATCAAATAACTTAGACCAATTAAAAAGATTGTCCTGAAGTGGACTAATTCTCACCAAGAGAGCAAGGAAGAAAAGTGCTTTGCTGTGGACTGTAGTGCCTGTCACTGTGTTAATATAGCAGACTGAAATACTCAGAATTCTAGTAGTGCATAGACCAATTACAGTTTACCAGCATCGTGTTCTTCTCTTCCATCTGATAGTAGGGAATAATCAAGTTTGGAATATGTAAGTCAATCTACATTTCGTCTTCTCATTGTGGGGAGCCGATGAGCATTCTGTGGGATCAGTATTTCTTCTAAAAACTGAGTTTCTTACTTTTGTTGATTGAGACAGTGTACTTGAATATATGCACGTGAATATATGGAAGTACTTGAATGCACTGATCACTTTCAGTAAGTAGAAAATGCAGTGGAAAGTTTGCCTTTTGGAGAATTTAATACTGGTTTTTGTAGCAAAGTTTATTGAGAAGAGGATACTAAGATCTGTTCATTTCTTTGATGGCTGTTAAATATAAAGTTTTTTAAGCCTAACATGTACACTAAATGTGTGGCATTTATTCTGTCTGCTATTTGGTAGCATTTTTTTTCAAACTTTTGAAAATCCCTTGACATTGGAGAAAAAGAAGATAACTTTTTCCTTTCTCCCACAGATCCAAACGTTTAATGTCGAGGCACCATGCCAGACCGTGGAAGATTTAACGAGTGGGGTTGTGATGGCCCAGGTCCTTCAAAAAATGTAAGTAATTGTTTACTTAATGAATTAAATACAGAGGATTTTTATCTGTACATTTTTCTATATTTACATGTGTTTTAGTTCAAACTTGGCTGGTATTCCATAAGGATGTGGCTTAGATGGTACTTTAAACTGGAACATGACTAATGATTTTTTCTCTGTAGTTTACAGATAACTATCTTAAATGAAAAAAAAAAAAGTTTTGTTTTAGGGAAGAGTTTATTCAGGTGTGAACTTACTGGAAAGTAAGCTGAATTAAAACTAAACTTACAGATTCACACTTAAAATTGAAATCAGTGCAATTCGTCCTGATCGTTGTTTGAAACTACAGTCAGTAGTGTTAGAATTAGTTTAATGTAATGAAACTTCTGTGATAAACTGAATGGAACTGTCAGTTTAGTTGTTTGCAGTTGGAAGTACTTTTCAAATTGTTTCCACTACCCCTTGTCTGTTCACTAAACACCACGGTATAAAGAAGAAGTATTAGGTTATTTATACACAGGATTGGTAAGATACACTGAGCCTTCTCTTGAGGCTAAACAAACACAGCTCACCCAGTCTCACCTCATTTGACAGAAAATGCAGTCTGTTAATCATCTTAATTGCCCTTTGCTGAACTACCATGTATGTCCAGGTGTGTCTCATACTGGGGAGTCCAGGATGCAGCAATTCAGGTATGGTTTTAACAGATCTGAGCAGTACCTCCCTTGGCCTGCTGGCAATGATCTTCCCAACACAGCCCAGGTTGTGTTTCACCTTCTTTGCTGCAAGGACACCTTGCTGGAGTGCGTTCCACTTGGTTTCTACCTAGTTTCTTGTCCGCAAAGCTGTTTTCCAACCAGCTGGCCCCCAGTGTATACTGGTGAATAGAATTTGTTTGCACTTACCTTTTCTGAAATGTGTAAGGTTCCTCTCTGTGTGTTTTTCTAGCTTGTCAAATTTCTCTTAAATGGCAATGCAACTATCAGATGTATCAAATACTCCTTCCATTTTTATATTATATGAGAAATTGACCTCTGTCCCATCATCTAGGCCTCTATTAAAGACATTTAATAGTATTGACCCATTGGGTGTGCTACTAGTGGACTGGCCTCAAGCTGGATTTCATGCTTCTGAAACCTTTGAGCCTGGCATTTCAGCCATTTTTCAGCCCACTTTGCTATCCAGTTAGCCCTGTCATGCTTCATCAGTTCTTCTATGAAGATGTTATCCTGATCAGGCAGTCTATAGCAGGAATCTGTAACAATGTCACTTATGTTAGTCTGCTTAGTCATCCTGACCAGTAATCTCTCAGCTGGCTCATATCCATCCTAAGACAGAGCTCATCCATTCCCACTGCTCTCTTGCAGGAAGGGTGTCTCCCTGTCACTGCCTTCTCAGCTTGTTCTTCTTAAAGAGCCTGTATATGTTCATGGCAGCAGCCTTGACATGTGAGCCATCCTACCACAACTTCATGATCCCAGTGAGCCTGTGACCTTGTAACTACATGCAGATCTCTGCTTCTTCCTATTTGTTCTCCATGCTGCATGCATTAGTGCACAAGCACTCCACATATGCATCCAGTCTTTCTGATTCCCAAGAATGAAGCTTTCCCCAGAGTGTTCTTCTTTAGGCCTTTCTGTACTTATGTGTATATGCTTGGGGTGATCCCACTTCATCCAGCTCTGTTTTGTTGACTATGAGGTACCTTTTGTTCACATCATTCCTCACCCCTAGTTTTTCAGCAGAATCCATTGCTTTGTCACTTCATGTTTGTTTTTCTGTTGTTACTTTTATAAAACTGTTCTTGCCACCTTGGCCAGCCCATTAGTGAAGATGCATCTGCCCACCACAGTCTGGTGGATCCCATCTCTTCAAAGCAGCCCTTGATTCTCAAAAGGGTTCAATGGCTATCAAAACCAAAACTTTGTTGCCAACACTAGATCACAGCTGGTTGTTGACCTGCAGGATCTGTCTGCTGCTCAAACCTCCTCCTCAGTAACTGATGCAACTGGGGAAAATGCTACTTGAGCCTTGACCATAGCTTCCAAAGCCACATAATCGCACTTGGCACTTTGCAGGTTTCCCTAGCTGTACAACTAGTGCCCAGGTGGAAGAGCAGAGGGAGTAATAGTGTGAGGGCTGGACAAGCTTCAGCAGTCTTTCAACAATGCCAGGAATTCAAACCCTGAGCAAGCAACAGCCCTTCTTGGATGATGTCAGTCAGAAGATGAGGGTCCTCCATCCTGTGCTAGTGCTTAGTGCTTCCCTCTTGTGCTGCTGCGTGGCTCAGGTTTACTGAACACAGATGATTTGTTTGACAGAACTCCTAGGGCTGTAACTGCTTTGAGGGCGCTGAGTCTGTTCCGTAGTTGCAGATTCTCAGGAGCAGGAGCATTCCTCCTAGTGAAAGAAGGAGCTGCCAGTTCACAGGAAGAATAAAAAGGGGGAAAAGGGAAATCTCAATGTAGTCAAATAAAGCAAGCATGTGGTTCAGAGATACTGTTTTCAGTTGATGAACTGGTATTTTTAAAATAAATATACAATACAAATAT
Organism: Dicrurus megarhynchus; assembly: GCA_013399195.1. Lineage (NCBI taxonomy): Eukaryota > Metazoa > Chordata > Aves > Passeriformes > Dicruridae > Dicrurus > Dicrurus megarhynchus. Next base: position 142,326 of record VXAD01006089.1, read on the forward strand.
TGCATTTCTGTAGCATGATTTTAAAATACTTCTGTAACAACTGCCATGCGGACACTGAACACAGAAATTCTTCAGTTTTTTCCAGTTAAATGTAAAGATCACCTAAACAATTTATAATTCTTTTTTTATACCCTATGTAATAATGTGAACATGCCAAAATTAGTGTTTGACTATCTTACTTTATGGTAGTTGTGCTTCAGATTTAACATTTTGCATACTTATGTAATGAGCAGGCATATTCTCATGCTGAAATTTAGCAACAGTATTGCTAAATCTTGACTGCATTCCTGTTGAAATAAACTTTGAAGAGCAATCTGATCTTGGATTGTATGACAGGAATGATAACATGAATAATCTTTGAGAGAAAATATTACTGCTTCTTTTTTCTTTTTTCTTTATAAAACAGAATAAACAGAAGATAAGTAGTATAAGATAAGAAGAAGTGTAACAGAAGATTAGTCTGATTGATTTTTGAAGTGGAAACCAAGGATTGTAGAATAGCCAAACATGGTTTCTTTCCCTGGACATGAGATTGGAATATAGGTCAAATTCAGGGATCAGCATTTGTATAGCTAACTGGAAAACTGATCAGGAGCCTGTTGACAAAGCCATTTTAAATAATCTTTCTTGAAAATGAAACCAGTTTCAACACTAGCAGTGAAATCCTCCTTTTGCTTCTTTGAACAGATACAACAGGAAGAATACTTATCTGGGAGTTGGGGCATTTTCAACAATATGAAGCAAGTGTAGAGCAGGCTTTCTTCCTTTTGTGCGCATCAGGATTTTACTATAGTAAATTAATTATTATTTTAAAAATAGCTGAAAGAGCAGATTAATATATCCAGTGAGATTAATATAATCAGTGAGAATTAAAACAAAAAAATTCATTATGAAAGAAGAAAATATTGTCAATGAAGAAGTCAAGTGAAGAAGGCCATTGATGAAAATTTAAAGCTGTTGGGGTGATCCAGTGATCTGGATCTATTTCTGTAGGGGAGTGAGGATAGCATTTCTTCCAAAAAGCTTAAAGGTTTACTAGTGAAATCTATTATAATTTCTAATTCTTTTTTTCCATCTGCCTTCATAGGAAGAGTCTACTGGTACTTATGAGGATGGGAGATAGTAGATCATGATGAGGAACAGTTTTTGAGACATCCGTGGTTCAGGGAATTAGTTGTTTTAGACATACAGAAAATTTGCACAAAACAGAACTGTAGGAGTTACTGTCAGAAAAAAGGAAGAAAAGAGGAAAGAGAAAAGGAAGAACATTGCTTGCTCATCAGCTGATAAAAAACAGCTATGCCTTGTGCTAAGTGGAAGGGGCTAACAGTTTCTTCTATGCTTCTTAATTTTTCATACATCATCCTCAATAATTTTTGCACTCACGGTAGTAGCCCATTTGTAGCTAAGTGCCAGACATCACAACAAATGTAGCAGAATTTTCTTTAACAAAACTAGTGGAAGAAGCTGTCAGAAGAAAAGGTTACAGAGGAAATTGACACCTTCAGAAACTTTTCACTATTGTAGTATGTGATAGCAAATAGCAGAAATGTTTTCTATGTAATCAAGCATGAACGTTTTACTTACAGTGTCAGCTGTTAAAAAACAGGTGTTGGTAAATTTTTGAAGGACATTTTATTTCTTTATAGCATTAAAACTTTATCTTCAAGTTTCAGGTTAAAGTACCATTGAATGTAATTCTCTAGTGCTAACTGTATTATCTTGGAGGAGGTAATTCAGCCTATGCTTTAGCTTATCTTTTGTGTGTTATTTTGTAAGAAAGATTCATTGCTTGAATTCAGATGTTATAGTTACTGGCCCCTCTGACAAGGATTGATATGAAATACAGTAAGATAAAATTCCTGTACACAATCAGTGCTGATGATAATTTTAAAGAATGTTGTACTCCAGGAGTAAACAGTGGAAGCAAAAGAAAATGTTGAAATTGTGTATGAGTAGGCTGTTTGCCTAAAATTGTGTAGCTTTTACTGGTAGAAGTGCCATAGCTTGCTTCTGAATCACATCCTTTTTTTTTGTAGCTTGCACTGATGTTACTTATGTTTTCACTGTCCACTGATATCCCTAGAATAGCATGATTTCCCATTTTATACTATGTTTTAAAATTTTCCTTTCATCCCACTCTGGAGACTGTTTAATACCAGGTGTCCCTCTTGTTTTGCTTCTTTCTTCCTTTGTCGCACTGGCCTTGGTAAATGTAAGAAGTGGTCTGTATTTTCTTTTGTCAACTGTGCATTGTGCCCCTCTCAATGAATTATTCATTTGTTACATTATAAGTTTCAACACCCTGTGTATGTTTTGACACATGCAGAACACAAAAGCCATGCTTTTGTATATCACTGGGGTAGGGAAATTTTTGTAAACATGTTTCTTGAAGCAGCTTACTGTGCCACTGTTAAAATGAGTAATAATCATGAGTTATACTACATGCTCTGTGGGTTGGTTTTCTTCAGAAGAGTATTTCTGTCTCTTGGCATCTGTGATGCGGAGAGATGATTGCTTAAATAAAGGAAAATTTGCATACAAAATAAGATAGAGATGGTATAAATGAGCACTGCTGAAAACATCACATGAAGTGATAGAGCATTAACAACAGCATAAGTATCTTGTGCTGTGAAGAACAGTTCCAGTTATCTGCAGCACTACTCAGATAGTAGGCAGCAATCAACTGATACACAAATACCTTTCTAAACCTGAAAGTTATCGAGTGCTGGAGATTGTGTAAGTTTGGATCTAGGCTCAGGAACTTAATGAATTCAGAATACTTAGTTCATGCACAAGTCATGTCATGGTAATGATGATGCTCCAGTCAATTTTCTGATAGTTTAGCTGCTCCCTTCTCAGCCACATATTTTCATAGTTGCTTAGGTGATGCTTTTTTAAACACTATAAGAAAAATGCTGTTGCTTCCGAATAAAATAGCCTAAGGCAGGTAAAGAACTCTGAATTTGATGGAATACTGACTCCCAAAAATATAATGGAGACTTGTTTGCAGCAAGGGCTGTGAATGACCTAACATCTGGAAGCCCTTTTTTAAAAGTATGTTTAGAAATTCTTGTGGAAAAGTTTTTATTTCCAGTGATTTGTTATATAGAGAGAGCATTGCTCTTGGTATTAGTAATGAACTTCAATTAGACTTTTGAAGAGAAAGAAAATTACAGTGGTAGGTGGCTTATGTTAAGGAAAGGATGATCATTCTAGATTTGATTGGTGTTGATACCCAACCTGTTGCTTTTCTGCTTGTTGTATTCCCAGCAAAGTGTTTTTGCAGTGTATTGTTAATTATTGTGTAACGTGTATGAAGGTTTTCTAAAAAGAGTTGTTGGTGCTGTTTTGAACACTGTTACATGGTATTGATTTCAAGTGGATTGCTTATCAGCTGCTGGGCCTTGGATGCTTCCATGGGGTTTGTATACATACAAATCAAAAACCAAATGGGATCTGTGGAAGAGGACTACCACCTTGAGTTTAGATTTATTTCTCAGGGACTTTCCGTAAGTATGTCTGATCACGTATATAAGGGTTTAGGTAGCCTATGACTTCCGTCAAGACTGTAAAAGACAGTTGTTGGTCCATATGTTACTTTTCTTACAGTTGTAGCTGAGAAAAGCTGCTTAGTTTCTGCTGAAACTAAGGCTTCCAGAGTGAAGTGAGTTGGACCTAACTCTGAAATCTTGTTACTGTTCCTCAGCTGATGCCCTTACTGGTGCTGTTATTGTTGAAAACTGGATATATATATTAGCTACCCAGTCAGTTCAAATATAATTTTGCTTGTGGGTTATTGTTTATACTTACCCATATTGCTTCTTAGAACCATTATTTGCCTTGAAAATGGTATGTCAAGGATTGGTATATTCATGGCACTGCAGCCTTGAAGCACCTGAAGATGTTAGTAGCCAAGTGCAACCCTTAAAACTGTAAGACACAATCCCTAAGGAAGTCCTGTTGGGTTTTTTTGATGGGGAAGCAAGGGTCATACCTGCTTTGTCTCTCAGCTGCATAAATACTTTGTAGTTGTGAGTCTGTTGTTAAGCAAGCTTACTTGCGTGTTGGCAATTCCCAGAAGACCCATTTGAGAGTCACTAGGATGCTTTTTGAACTCCACACCTAGAATGGGACTTGAACTGTCATTTTTTATTACTGTCCAGATGATTTTGTTGTAATTGGGTGGAAGTTAGGCAAATGAAGACGTTTTAATTAAGGCTTTTTGCAAGGAGAGCTGTTTGTTTAATGTAAAAGCTGAATGTGAACTTTCTTTTTATGTCAGAGATCTTATATATACTTGAATCAATGTCATTTTTAGCTTTACTTGTCTTCTCATGGCAGAGAGGACATTTGAAAGCTATTTGAAAACATATATTTCAAAACCAGATGATACTCTGGATAAGACATTGCTTTTTCTGTTTTGTAATTTAAGATCCTGACATCTGTGCTAGAACTGTACTGTTTTTGAATGGAAGTAATTTGGAGTCATCAACTTAACTACTAATTAAAGCTGTTCTTCCAGATATATGTTTGCGGATGCCATGTCAAAGGAAAGGAAATATGCTGTAATCTTCACCAGAATCTGTAACAAAATGTGTAAAAATAGCAATGGAAATGTGTCAGTAGAGAAACATTACTGTTTGTGATCTTCCTCCATTGCTGTGTATTGTAGTTGTAGCACAGCTTGCAGACCTTGATGCATTGTGAAACTGTGGGGAAGACGCAATACAGCATGTACTGTGCATCAGATGCAAAGTATGGCTACAAAGTTTGTGCTCTAATAAAAGTACTGATGTAATTGCTGGTCTACAGTATATATGATATGGATGTTATTTAAATCTCCAGGCATATGCAGAGTTTTCTTGAAATTTTGCTGAAAGATCTCATGGCATCTTGCCCTTAAAAAAAAGAGCTCAGTCCAGAGCCCTTCTGTGTAGAGGGTAAAGCAGTAAATCTAATAGTAATCAGTGGCAAGTGCAGCAGTGTAAGTCCAGAAAATTCAGTATTTCGCCTGAAACTGGAACACAGACTTTTAAGAGCCTTTTGCTAACAACAGAAAGGTTTTTTTTTCACTATGACTGTATTAACTTTATATGTTGGATGAAATATGAGCCTTTCCTTATGTTTGCCTACTTCTTTAAAACCAGTTATATGTAGTACATTCTTCCTCCTTAATTCTGATTATATCATTTTCAAAATTCTGTATTATAAAGGGAAGATTTGGCTGAACTGAGCAGTAGAAAATGTTAGCCTTTTAGGTGAGCTTGGCAGCAGGAAAGTCTCAGGAGTTGTCTTGAAGAAGCAGCTTGTGGAAGATGCTTGGAGGAAAATGAAGAGGGAGAAGTTGTTCCTAGAAATAGAAATATACTCTGCAAGCAGTAGGAGTTCTCTGTTCTTTTTCTTGATTGCCTTGTCAAAAGTGCAGAGGACAGAAAAACTTCTGAGGAAGGGTGTTCACAAAAAGGTTTGTGTAGGGTTACTATGAAAAGAGATTTGCGAAAACCGATGGTGTTTGGTAGATGAAATAGTAAAGTGTGTTCTCAGTCATAAAAACTTCAGTGATACTTTTTAGTTATTCTCACTGTATCAAGACAGCATATGTATTGTTTGGTTTCAGGCTTCTATTTTAGAAGTTGTATAGCTGTAAGCAGTGTACAATGGTAGGGATCCATAATATGCGGAAAAGTAATAAATCTTAACACTTTTAAGAAATACAAGTAAATATTGCTGCAGCACCAGAAGAGAGATTAAGAGGTAGGACTTACGAAGGGGAAACTGGCAAAATGCGTTCAAAATACAAAGCAGCTTCCTCAAAAGCATAAGCTACTCATGGCACACAATGAAGCTGTGCTGTCAATGGGGTGCAAGATCTTAGAAAAGTGAGTAGTAACAGGATTCTGAACTACTATATTCAGGCAATGTGTCAGATACAAGAGGTAGTCATTTAAATTAAGTCAAATCTGAGACAGGAGCTTAATGACTAATGTGTACTCACAATTTCTGTAATCTGTTTTTAATGAATACACTTTTTATCTTTCAGAGATCCAGCTTACTTTGATGAAAATTGGCTGAACAGAATCAAAACAGAAGTAGGAGATAATTGGAGGCTGAAGGTATTTGACTTACTTTGCTTGTCTGGGAATCTGTATTTCAGTTCTTAATACAATATTGTGTCTAAATATTCGCACATTTCTGGATTAGGATCTTGCTTTATAGACAGCATTTTGAATTTTAGACCATTTAATTACACTTACTTGTTTTTATGTTGTATTGTCCTGCACAGTTTTAGCAAAGACATTTTGAATTTGTAAATAGTTTCAATGATTTAAAAGGAAAATATTAAAATAAATGTTATACATCGATTACATCTTGTTTTTTGAATGTTGAATGAGATTTTTTTAATGCACAGTGTGAAAGCAGCTTTTAAAAAAGCAGCTTTTTTGAGAAGCAGCTGCATAAAAACAAGAACATAATAAGCAATATATTTAAAGAAAAGTGGCAAAGTGTTGCTTCCTTTTACTTTGTCAGCTCTGCAGAACTACTGAGTTTTAAGGGAGGAAGTCGCGTTTTTTCTGTGTTTCTACTCAGCATGGTTTTTAACCACAGTCGTATTTGCTGGGTCATTTGTATCACTTCGCATTCTAGTACTTCTCTGCAAACCTGAAGGAAATAGAATTTACAAGAACTATGAGTGAGGAACATTTTGTTTTTGAATCTGAAGAACACAGTCTCACATGTAGATGCTAGTGTAGCTTTTGACTAGTTTTGTTCAGAGAATAATCTATGTGCTTTTCTAAATTTCCATTTTCAGCCTGACTAATTTGGGGGAAAAGTTATGATTTTACTGTTAGTTCTTGTTTCCTGTAAAACCATTTTTTTCCAGCCACCAAAGCCCATTCTGAGCATCTGGGGAAGGGCTACAACTGTGAAATGCTCTAGAACTTACAGGCTTGTCTACATCACTTTCTGAATTGCAGGGACACACAGACAGAATGCTGCCTGAGACAAAGATGGAGTACACTGCTGCTGTTTGTTTTGACTTGGCCAGGAAACCTATAAGCATGGTTTCTGCTGTCTGGCCAGCTGTGTGAAGTCTGGAATGCTTTAGAATGTTTTGTCTACTAGGGCTGCCAGCAAAAATGAGGGTATATTGATGAGGATATATTGACTGACTGGTGAATAAAAGATACAATCCCTAAAAAACCTTTAGAACTCTTTCGCTTCTGCTGCATGTAGAGCACTTAATATAAATGTATAGCGTGGTGCAGCTGGCCGGTTCAGAGTTTTCTCCAAAGCCTGCTTAGCTGCAGCAGCTTGTTAGTACCTTTTCTAGCCTGCTGTGCCCGTTCCCAGTCTGCCCTCGCTGGCAGCTCTTTGGCGAATGCAGCCACGTCCCAGGGGGTCCCTTGGGGCACCCCCTCGACCTCCCGGAGCGGAGAAAAAAGAGGCGAGACGGGAGAGCCAAGCACGTGGGGTCTGGTGGTTGTTTATTGTCTCTCTCCCATGCGCTCTCTCTCCGGCTCTGCTGCGTGGTTTTTCCCCAGTCAGGGATGAGGCAGAGCCACGGCAGCCAACAACCAATCAGAAAGGGAGTTCCCAGCCCGGGACCGCCCCGGGACAGCCGGTTTGGAGTCCCTCTGCCCTCCCGATGTCTATGGTGCCGCCGGGGGCAGGCTGCGTACTGGCTGAGGCTGGGCCAATCCCACCCAGCCAGGACAATACAACATAAATGAACTTCTCAAAGAATTGTATGGAATTGCAAGTGAACAGCTGGATACAAGGTCTTACTTTTCTGTAAAATATTTTTTGGGTTTTTTTTCTAAGGAATATTGAAGTCTTGGCTGTTAAATGTGGAGAATAACAAATTGAGAAGTGTTTGTTGTAATAGCATTTGAGCTGATTGAAAGTGAAGCAGCAGCTTCTATAACTGTCATATGGAGTTAGAGGAATAAATATTTTATTTTTATGTTTCCCACCAATTTGGCAGATGTAAAAACTTAGCAGGTGTGAAAAAAAAAAAAAGCTGAGTAATCTAGTAACTTGCTTATGTGACTGAGGTTGGAAAAGCATCAGGTCAAATTTCAGTTTCTTGCTGATGTCATTCCATGTCCTTTTTCATGTATCCATGTAAACAAGAACTAAACACTGATTTTTTTTCTTGTTTTGTTTAAGAAATATGTATAATCAGCTTTTTGTGTACGTTTTTATAGACCACTTCTCTTTTCATGAAGAATAGTAAAAGGCACGAGTGTGATACTTTAACTCTTGTTTTTTAATCAGAAAAGTAATCCTATACTTTGCCAGCTGTTCTTTATATGTGAGTAAACATTATCAGTAGTCTAGTTCTCCAAATGTCTATCAGCCAATCCTTCATTTATAGTCTGGCTTGTAGGAACAGTCCAGTCTGTGCATTTCTATACATAGAATTGTTCAGCTTGGAAAAGACTTAAGTTCAAGTTAACTCTACCAAGTTAAACCGCACTAAACCGTGTCCCTAAGCTCCACATCTACACCTCTTCTAAACACCTCCAGGGATAGTAACTCAACTGCTTCCCTGGGCAGCCTGTTCTAATGCTTGACAACCCCAATGGTGAAGAAATTTTTCATAATATCCCATCTAAATTTCCCCTGGTGCAACTTGAGGCCATTTCCCCTTGTCCTGTCCCTTGCTAACTGGGAGAAGAGACTGACCCTCACCTCACTACAACCTCCTTTAGAAATGTATTCGTTACTAGATTTAAGATGTGGGCATCATACTTGCATGACTCTAGAATACAGCTTTCCCATCATCCTTTGAGAAGTGCCATGAGAAGTGATAATTGGATTATTTCAAATGTTGTGATAATGAGCTGCATTATTTTGTTGTTGCTAAACATGGTCACTCTTTGCCTCTGATGCCATCTGGGATAACAGTCACCACTTGTACAAGCTCTCAGTGTCTTGAACCACATAAAGGAGCCAGTCTAGTAGGGGAAATACGTAAAAACAATCTAAAATGTAATGCATAGGAAGTTTTGCTTTGTGAAATGGTGTTTAGGAGGGCTGGTAGAGGTTAGTGTAGGCCTTGTACAGCCCACCTAACCACTGTTCATAGAATACTCAGAAAATCATAAAATCATAGAATTGTTTTAGTTGGGAAAGACCTTTAAGATCGAGTCTAGCTGTGAACCTAGCACCACCGCTGTGTTCATCACAACCAAGTGTCTCCAAGTGCCATATCTGCACTTTTTTGAACACTTCATGGATGATGTCTCTACCATTTTGCTAGGCAGTCTGTTCAAATGCTCTACAATGCTTTCCATGAAAATTTTTTACCTAATATTTAATCTAAAATTTACCTGATGCAGCTTGAGGCTATTTCTTCTTGTCCTGTCACTTTTTACCTGGGAGGAGGTAACAAATGATGTGATTGTTAATTTTAAATTGTGTGTTGTCCTGTATGGAGAAAAAACAAGAACATAAGGCTGAGGTGGGGTTTTTTTGTTTATTTGTTTTTTGGGGTTTTTGTTTTGTTTTGGGTTTGTTTGTTTTGTTTTCTTTTTGTTTGGTTGGTTAGTTTGGTTGGTTTTTTGGTTTTGTTTGTTTGTTGGGGGGGATGGGGTTTTGGTTTTTGGGAGTTTTTTTGCTTTCTGATAACTGCAATGTTTTTGCTGTTGCTGTACCAGTTAAAAAAATTCACAGGGATGTTTTTATATTCTTGGTTTCAGGGCAAGTTGCCAGAGTTGAGAAATTGAGCAATACACAGGAGAAAAAAAGGGAAATGTTAACACTTTGGGAACTTGCAATGTAGGAACCGTTCAGCAAGCATTCTTGTTCTTAGAGCTGACCAGATCTTTGTCTACTGTGTTTAGTAGAGAAATTTTTTTTCTTCGGGGTTAAAATTTCATGGTCATAACATACATCAGTGTACATAGTAGTTTCTGTTTTCCCTTAGGCAACAAAAAACCTTTTCACTGCTGCCTTACCTGCAATTTTATGATGGTTTACAAAACAGAAAAAGCAAAGACATTAACTCTTTCCTCATGTACAATGAATACTTCTATATAGTCCAAGTTTAAATGGTGTACAACCTAGTATTTCATGGCTGAGGAAGATGACATCTTGAACATAAAACCTTTATTAAAAATGAAAAACAGCTTAGAAAATAATTTGATTGCCAAAATTTTGCAAGAATGAAATTCCCTAATCAAGAAAAAAGCTACTGATTTGATACATACATGTCAGTCTTGGCAATTACAGAATAAACTGTTGGCTGTCTGAGGGATGGCATAAAATTGTCACCCTTTGCCCCCCGCCCCCTTCCATTCAGTGTAGGAAGCTTAGGAAAGGAAGGAAATTCATTGTTCAGCTTGATTTCTGACTTTTTCTTCTGAGCTTTTTGTTTTGGCATTCAGACTACAGCATCAATTAAAAGTACAATTTTATTGGTGCTTATAGTAGCAAGCTGTGTTAGTTCCATTACTGAAAAACAGGAACCACTAAACTTTTGGCACCTACTACAGTTTGAATGCCGTGTGTTTGGTACAGTATGGCAAAATTGAATAACCAATGGATGCTGTAATCTAAGTAAAAAAATCTGATTTCTGAGAATTAATTTTGACTCCTTACAGTTGTACTGTTATGTTAGCTCTGAATTCTTCGGTACAGGCTTACATGACTGGTGGAGTAATGGAAGCTAGTTTTCAGTGTACAGTATCGTTTTTCTACTACTTTCTGGTTCTTTTGGAGGAGAAGGGAGCACTTTCAGCAGCCTTTTAGAAGGTGTTTATATGATAAGGCTGGAAACCTGTCATGTGAATGTTTCTTCTACAAGTGAGAAGCAGAGATTATAGTATTGGAAGCCAACATTCATTTCTGTCAAAAAGTTAATTACCAACTATATATTTAATTCTCTTTTGATATAACCTTAACTCCTAAGTCAACAGTATAAGTTGAATGTGGGAATGCTCTCTGTCTTCAGAGCTACATTTAATGTTTCTTTCCTTGTCATTTAACTCAGGAAAGTGTCTGTGTATGTTCTTTGGGGGATTTTTTTATTCTAGAAGACAGTCTGAAGAGGGATAACCTAATCTTTTTCTAGGTTCCATCTATAATCAGTGATGAGAAACGCTCCTGCAAAACGCAGTTTAAATCAGAAACCAAATGCCTGTGAGAGTGATGCAAACAATGCACACACGTGCTCCCTTCCTTTCTTGGTGTGTGTGCACACACCCACCCACACCCTCATGCCCACCCACCCCCCACCCCACCTGTTAACTGCAAGTGGGTAAAAATGTACCTTAATGAGATATTCAAAGCTCATTGGTTAAGAATTCACACACCACTTGAAAGTGTGCCCTAGCAACACTTCCAGAGGTTATTCAAGATCTGAAATAAAAAAAGAAAAGCCAGTTTATTCAGAGCCTTCAGCACAAAAAAGGTTTCAGTCATACATGTGATATAAGGGTCATGCAAAATTGGGGACTGACTGTCATAATGTTGGAGAAAAAAACAAGAAGTTAGATAACCCATGCTCCCTTTTTATCAATAATCACAAGCTTAAGGGCATTTTCTATTGTCCACTTCATCAGCCTTTCCCTTTGTTGCGCAACTATATTTGTAAAGAGAGAAATCTAGACAGACTGCCCTTACAAATCTGAGGTTGGAAACAGTAAGTAAATTGTAATTAATTAGTGTTTTCATATGACAAGTGAGAATAAAAGAAAAAACAGGAGAAAAACTAAGCAACCATTAAGTCATATGGTGTTGGCAGATCACATCATCTCTGCTTTCATTCCAGTCAGTTTATCGAGGTAATGCTGTGTCATAAGCATCAGTATCATACTAAACACTGTGTGCTTAGTATGTAGAGCTATACTATAGCGAAGATGGCTGTTAATTGAGAGGGTAATGATAATTTAACATAGAGAACACCCACACGACTCTGCTATGGGTATTAGTGAAATTTAGGTGTTCAGAGAAGGAGTGAGAATATTGAGGTTACCTTTGTGGATGCATTAGCTCAAAGCAGATATACTGTCATTCATAATATGAGACTGGGAAAATGAAACAGATAGGCCAGATGGTAAAGAGATTGAAAATGGATAGAGGTTAGTCTAAATATATTTAATGGTCCATCTATTGTGAACTGCAACAAATGTTTGAGGTGGTGCTTTTTTTACCAGTAAGCTTCATGTCTTTTCCAGCAGAAGTATGGCTGCAGGGAATGGATGTTGAAAGGTGTTTGGAGGGTACAGTGTATATTTTTATGGAAAAGGAAGAACTCAGGTTGCTGATGCAAGCAAACAGGCATCCCATGTGGTCATGGGCTGACATCCAAATAATGGTTTAGTACTTTATCATCATAATCTATATGGGGAATTCTGTCTGTTGTGTTCTGCCATTACATAATTTAATGGTCTTTGTTAACTACAGTTAGGTTTTCCCTACATGTTAAGAAAGTGAAAAGTAATTCTGAACAACCGTCACCTGCTGTGACTTAGAATTCTGATCTAATTAGTTGTCTGTAACACTTTCTTGGGCTATTGTTCATTTTCATTCAGCTGCTTGAGGTTCTCCTTCCTTATGCTTTGACCTCATAAATGTTACTGAAAATACTCAGTTGAATTTCAAAGTACAAAATGTTAGTGGTAGTTTCCCTATGATGATCCTCTCTGCCAGGGGCAGTAAAACCTTCTAAGTATATTCGCTGCAAGCAAGTTAGAAAAAAAATTGAGAGCCATCTGAATAATACTGAAGGTTATTGTTAAGTTTAAGTTAGTCTTAGTCTTGAAAGAAGTCTATAAAGAAGCTCCTTTAATCTCACAATTGTCTGATTGTGTGCCAGATACAAAGATGGTATAGTTAATTCTTGAAAACAAGCTACGCTGGTACTGTTGATTGACAGTGGAATAAAATAGGACTGCAAAGATTTCTTTTTCAGTTTGTTTGCTGTTCTCCTCTTTCAAGGATGCTGCCCTATATGATAGTTTTCATGACAAATTTTGATCAATATTGGTTTTGTTCCAGTATCTCAACTCTAAGCTCTGTGAAAGTTACATGGAGGAAGGTGGCTCTTTGTGTTTAAGGGATTTTAATTCAAAAATGCTTACAAGGAGAGGGGAAAAGAAGTATTTCACAGGTGGATACTTTCCATTTGGTTTCTCACTTTTTTGGGATTATGTTCAAGTTCAAGGTTCCTCACAATGTTCTCATCGGTAAACTGGACTTAAATTCTGCAACATGGCCCTTGCGTTTCTGTGGCTCTTTCTGCAGCAGACTCAGGTAAATTATAAACCAGAAGATTTTAATTAATCAAATTTGAAAATTATTTTCCAATCAGTGCAGTATTCTTCGTGGTGATTTGACATAAAAATAAAATTTCTTAATTTCTTTAAATTCTTAAATCTGTTGCAGACTTTGGTTATGATTGTGCTTTGCCTTTGAGTGGTGGTCTTGGTTGCTCTTGGGCAGACAGCTAAGAAATAGTTGTAGCTCTTACAAAACCGTTCTGCATCGTGTGTAATAGTACAGAAAAAGAATGTGCTTTGGAGTAAAAGGTGTAAGCTGCCTGTTTGCTCTTATAGGAGAGACAGTGAATGTTCCTCTATACTTCCTATAATGTAGCAGCTTCAGTTCTCTTTCTAGATTGTCAGGGTATTTGATGTGTCACTTTTCAGGTCCAAATGAATTTTTGTTTCTTGTATGACTTAAAATGCAGTCATTATGGAGACAGTCAGAATGTTCCTATATCTTAATAAGGAATCAACTTCTGGCACTTGTATTCAAAAGGAAGTGGATTAATACGAGTAAGATAATCAGATCATCACCACTTTGGATTTCTTGGCAAAAATCTTTTCGTGTGTGTAGCCTGTTCCTTTCTTGAGTTTGGATTTTACTTTCATCACCTCATTTTGTTTGTTGACCGTATTGAAGTGTTGAGTTTGTCCCTGGATTTCAGTATCACGTTTCCTAACAACCATCAGGTTGTTTGAAAGGTAAATAACTTCTGTCAGTGGACAGAATCTCCTAACTGGGTATTTTTGGAATGCAGTCAAGAATATAAAATTTATCATGGGCTTCAAAGGCAATTGGAACTTGAGAGGTTTTGCACTCCCTTCATTGTAGTTCCACAGTTTGCTGCAGTGGCTACTGCAGTCAGCAAGAGAACTTCGTGAATCCTATTTCTCTCAGTTTTAGTCTTTGCAGATCCTGTTTAAACTTCAGTTATAGAGTCATTTAGGTTGGAAAAGATCCAGCCATAAACTTGCCAAGTCCACCAGTAAGTCATGTCCCAGCACACCACATCTACACAGTTCTTTGCACACCACAAGGATGGTGACTCAGTCGTGTCCTGGGTAGCCTGTTACAATGCTTGATAACCCTTTTTGATAAAGAGATGTTTCCTGATACCTAATCTAAACTCTTCCTGACACAACTTGAAGCCATTTCCTCTTGTCCCACCTCTTGTTACCTGGGAGAAGAGGCTGACCCCCACCTGGCTACAACCTCCTTTCAGGCAGTTGTAAAGAGTGATAAGGTCATCCCCGAGCCTTCTTTTCTCCAGACTAAACAACCCCAGCTGCTTCAGCAGCTCCTCTGTCCCAGGAAACAGTGCGCTGCTACTATTACCTAAATTCTTTCCTTAAATACTTGGACCATAATTGGTGGTAAACTGTAGCAGTTACTTTCAGCAAAGATTTTTTTTTTGTGTCTAAATTTCACCTTTGAGACCCATGGGCATTTTTATAACTTAAAACACACTCTTTACTCTCAGCAACTTGTTGCAAATGGATTTTTGCTGGGAAGGGAGCAATACTCAGTACTAGAGAAATGTGACATACATTCTGTACAGCAGGAGGTACTTAACTGGTGCCATTGGTTGTGCAAGTGAACAGAAGCTACCTTTGTATAGCAGTGAAGTCAACACTGAGAAATGTGAATTTTGCCAGATATTGTAAGACAGACATTCATTTGTAAAAACTGGGAGGGGGGAGGGGGATGGAGAATGACAAGAGCAAAAATGAAAGAACTAAGAGGAATAACTAATGAGAAAAATAGCAAATTAAATTTATAAAGATTGGGAGTAAGGAATGATATGGAGCAGTAGCTGGTTTTGGTTTGGAAGAAGAGGTTTATCTCTGCAGAAAGTAGATTACTAGGATACTTGGAGAGAAGAAAGGAGGAAAAGAATGTTTCAACTTCTGGATATGAAGATAATCCTAAAATAAACAAGTACTCTAAAAACATTCATGCAGTAGGATCTGACCTAAAGCATATCCAAGACAATGTTGTATTTTTTATAAATTTAAATGGGTTCTGTGAATTAATAAAGATTTGTGATCACATCTGGAAGTCTGATCATAAGGGCCTCTTGCATAACTTTCGTGATTCTAAATTTAACTGTGGGTAAATAGATGTAATTGTATCCTTCTTTTGTGTGATTCTTCTGTGATTACCTACTTTATGATCATTTCTCTGTAAATTATTCCCTGTATTTATTGTATTTCCTCCTTCTTGTCAAATAGGTAAGCAACCTGAAGAAAATTTTAAAAGGAATACTGGATTACAACCATGAGGTAAGAACCATTTTAAGTAATCTACATCTACTTGCCTTTTGAGTTACGTATTTTAGTTAACCTCTTGAAGATAAATTGTATTTTGCAGTTTAAGTTCTGATGTTTTCAAACATTTTGGCATGTATAATGATTCATGGCCTATTCCCTACTCTTGGCCTTCTTTTAAACTTCTCACCTGCTTTATAGAATACTCAGGAGTTCCAGGGAAGCCTGATATGCAAATTCTGCCATGTAAACCGTAGATGGCTTTACTGACTGTGTTCTGATGATGGACTTTGTGTCTGACGTACTGTACTGTACCTGTGTCTGATTTTTTTCCCCTCCTCCTCTTCTGCAGCTGAAGTCTTTTTTCCTTATTTTCCTCTTGAGGAGAGTAAGAGCATTTCGAGCCTCTCCCCGCATTAAGATTTTAAATTAAATATTTTAATTCAGGGATTGTCATTGGACTCAGCCCTCATGATTTTCTCTCATTTTGAGCAAACTCATTACTTAATTACTCCAGAGGAGACAGAGTACCATATTTTTTCTTTCAGTGATGAATCTTCAGGTGAAATACACTTTCAATGATGTTTGAGACAAATTGATCTGTACAGGCAGCAGCACAAAATCCATAATGTATATATTCTAGACATTGCTTGTCTCAGAATATTGCCTTCTCATAAATACTTCAGAGATTAAGTTATTTGTTAATAAACGGAAGTATTTCAGAGAGAAAAATTTGTCATAGGAGAGGTCATAATGAGTAAATGGTTAGGTATCCATGTTTAAATAAATGTTGAAAATTGATGATTAAGCAAGCTGGTCATAACTGGAAATACTAAAAAGAAACAGATCAGGTTTTTGTTATGGAAAAATAATATTACTAAGACAAAGTGATGCGAACTTCTTTTTGATTGGTTAGGACATATGATGATTAAGTCTCTGGTGTAAAAACTTTACTATTAGGCAAGTTCTGAGCTGTTTCAAGCTGATTAATTTCTCTAAAGGTAGTGCACATTTATAAATCTGCCTGGATTTTGGTTTAGGTTGGTTTTTTTCTGCCGAGGCAATGCTGGGGGTGATAGTAGAGATGATCTAGATTCTGCTAATGAATTCTGCTTATGTTTTCCTCAGCATGATTCCCTCCCCCTCTACTAGAATATAGATGTGTATATATAGATGTGGATTTTTTCTGTGGATTTTTTTTTCTGATGTAGCTAAAAGCCTTTGAAAAGTGTGTATGTTAATGTTGTTCATCCTCAAAAATTCAGAAATTTGTATCGCGTTCAGAAGAACAATCTCCCAGTAGAAGCGCTACTTTTGCTGTCTTTGTCAATTCAAGTATGGAAGAACAACAAGCCTAAGTTAACTATTTATAGCTTTTGTTCTTTATTGTGCCTCAGTTAATCTTGCTACAGAACTCTGCTGTTCTGGAACTAAAAATTGAATTTTTTTTTGTAAATTTTTTTTTTTTTTAATGGATTAAGTGCTCTTTTTCATCTCAAGATAGTTATTGTAGAGTCTATCCTTCATTTCCATATTTCTTTCAGGGCTTTTGCTGTTTTGGGGTTTTTTAATAAATTTTTTCTCGTGTTTATTTCAAACTCCATTCACACCTTCACATCCTTGGTTTCTACACAGTGCCTGCCAATTTGCCTCTTCCCTTCAGCTTTCCTCAACAGAAGTTTTTTTGTCAGCAGCAATGAAGTCACTGTAGTGTTGTTAACTTAAACCTAGCATTATATTTGAAAGAA
The DNA here is from genome assembly GCA_013399195.1 of Dicrurus megarhynchus. Classification (NCBI taxonomy): domain Eukaryota; kingdom Metazoa; phylum Chordata; class Aves; order Passeriformes; family Dicruridae; genus Dicrurus; species Dicrurus megarhynchus. Next base: position 159,619 of record VXAD01006089.1, read on the forward strand.
ATTCAGGAACTACGGATCCATATATAAATGCATATCAGAGTCAAAAAAAATATTATATTCCACTGTATTATTGCAGTCTATATACAATGGTAAGATTTTCCATTGTGCTTGATGCAGTCACGGAATTCTTATGACCTAAAGGAAGTCTCTTCCGACAAGGGTGAATCTGGGTCCTTTACAGTTTACAAAGATTTTTAGAAGTGTTGAAGTTAACTTCTTTGAGAAAACTGCTTAAAAATCTTACCTACAATACAAACCACACTGTACATAATCAGAACATAACCACAACACTTCCAAGAAGCCCAACCCTACTAAACTTTACAATGGCTTGTTTTCTTTGTTTTCTTCATATACTCTGTTTTTTGTAAATGCCTTAACCTGATTTCTGTTTTTCTTGGGTATTGCACAAAAAAGAGCATGCAGCAAACACATGACTGATTCCCTCTATAGTCATTGTTTCCTTATTGCACCCTGTTTAAGAAGTTACAGTTTCTTTTTATCTGCAATTAATGTGTCAGAGATGTGTTTAATTCCAAATTTCATATTCATATTTTCAACCCCCTGTTCAGTAAAGAGCAATTTAGCAGAATTGTCTAGTTGCTTCTACTGACAATCATTAATCCTTAATGATCTTTAATGATAAATCAGATAACACTAATTGTGAATCACATGGGCTTTTGTTTTGAGGGGTTTTTTCTTTCTTTCTTCGTGTGGGCTGTTTAATTACATATCATTGTACTACCATGGAACATCTTTCTTAGCTGTAAGACTTGCCAGATATCCTTAAATTTGCTAAAAGTGTGAGATCTAGTGATATGAGTTTTTTAGTGTCTTGTATTTGTCACCTGTCAGTGTTAGATATATGTATTGTATAGGTGAAATATTTAATTTTCTGACTTTGTATTTGTAAGAAATGTCAGATGTGTGTAATAGCTTATGCTACAGGAGATGTTTTTAGTTGGATTCTTTTAATGGAATGCTTAAAAAAAATTATTTAACCATGTGGAGGCCTGCTTTTGTTAGCTTTCTTATCTGAAGAAAAACAATCTTACTAAGTGTTTATCTAGTAGTTGCTTGTGAGTTGAGACAGTCATGTTTGTCTTTTCCCAAGTATTATTTCTATCAAATAGTATGATTTAATAGGGGGATGTTAGGTGTTAGGCAATTTAGTTTGTTTTGAAGGTGTGTTCATAACTATGGTAAAGTAAGAGTGAATTCCTCTTGTGGATTCGGAATCATTTTCGTATTAAATAAATGGGTATGTATATGTGCAGTGATACAGCCATGTATGTACTTGGTCTTTATGCAGATTCTAGGGCAACAGATAAATGACTTCACCCTTCCTGATGTTAACCTGATTGGAGAGCATGCTGATGCTGCGGAGCTTGGGAGAATGCTTCAGCTTATTTTGGGATGTGCTGTGAATTGTGAACAGAAGCAAGGTAATAGATTTTGAAAGCATGTTTTCTTGGTTATTGTTCAACTGCTGAGGAGAAAAAATATATTTCTTGGCTTTCTGTCAGAAACAGTTTGGTTTCTTTTAATGATGACATTATTTTGTCCTACAGATAGTAACTGTTGTTTTGTTGTAAGCTTCACTATTTTTGGAGACTCAGACTGGCATTGAATTTACTTCCAACATACATATTTTCGATTTTGATTTGCTGAGCTAAAAATCAGTCTGCAAAGAAAAAATTCTTGGGCACAACTTTTAACCATTTGTGAGGAAGATTGGGACACTTACGAGTGGAAAAATGTAATTATTGCATTATTCAGCATGACTCTTGATTTTAGAAATGCATTCCAGGCATCATCTTGCTACATGGCCAGAAGCCATCAGCATGACTGATTCTTGGTCTGAAGATATCTCTGGTTTGGTCTGGGATACTGTAGTTTCGAAGATGTTTGTTTTTATGGGGTTGGCAAATAGGAAAAAGTAATGCAACCATGCTCTTCTGGGCAACAGCTGAAGATGGAGCACGATATCATAAGAACATCCAAAAAGTCACTTCAGGCCATTTGCCCGACAATTGAATCCCACTTCAGCAATCCCTGAAAGAGACTCCTGCCTCTCTACCCCCATGGCATTGACTGCAAATCTGACCTGCACAAATACGATAGAGACCCGTTCATCTCTCTTGAAGATGCCGCAGAGGATGTGATGAACAATGGAGATGTTCTTTTAAGTGTGCCACATCTCATGTTCTAAACTTGCTTTGGGTGGAAGGCTCTTTATTGTCACCCACTTACCTTAAATTACACTTAATTCAAGCCAGATGAAGGTAACAGCAAATGCAAACATTTATTCTAAATACTTAAAACAGGAAATGTAGTCATGTGTGGGAAAAATAGATGTGTGGGAAAATAAGACTTTTTAAACTGTATTTACATTACAGTTGCATCAAATATGTGCCTCTTCCAGATTTAGCTCTTTTTGGGTTTGATGGCTGCCAAGATTTCAGGCCTTTTGTCTTCCTCTTGCTTGGTGCATCTTAACTTTAACAGCTAGTTTCCCCTTTCCAGTTTTCTTAGGTGACTAAATCACTTTGGCTTCTCCTTCTGAAATTGCTTTTATTCTCTTAACCAGGAAGCCGTCTGGCTATTCTTTTAATTAAAATAGAGATAATATTCTTTCACGAGTGCATAAATAACTCTGGTTTATTAACCCTCCTGTCATTTCTGTTTTATGTAAAATTATCTTCCTTTTGATGGCTATTTGTCATCTTCAAGTAGGAAGTATATCTTATTCTTGTGTCCCCTTTACTCTTTCAGTCTGGACATTAAAAATGCACATGTTTGAAATACCAGAACAGTCTAATTTTATGTACTTTGAGTGAGATTCAGCATGAGCAAATAAACCACTTGAAGGTGACTTTTTCCCAGCTTCTTTCTCTTAATCGCATCATTAAAAGAATAAAGGAGATGATGTTTGGCTGGAAACCATATGATGCTGGGCAAGTCATTTGCTCCTTGACTTAGTCTAAATGTCAGAATTTGTTCTTCTGACTACTGTATCATCTTACGAGGTACTGTTTTGTAGCTCACATGGAAACATAGCTGAGGACTTAAAAAGTGGAGGGGACTTAATTTGTGAGGTAGTACAGAAATAAGAACAGACACCAAGAATGAACATGAAAATGCTTTAAGATGAGGATGCTGTAGGAAGGCAGGCTGTTATTGTTACACTTACAGGAAAGGACAACCTATGCATGGATTGTGTACTTGAAGAGCCTGAATAGTTTGGGAACAAAGTGAGAAAAGGATAAAATTAGTTATTTCAGAAGTGTGAGATGCCAAGGGAGGAGAAAAAAAGGTAATAATGTACTTTTTTCATTGTTGTAGAGTTAAAATAAGCCTGGATTTATGTCTGAACAGACTTGTGATAAAATGTTGTTGAATTTGTTGAGGTGGAACTTGACTGGTGATTATGCATTTCAGTGTCATCCACGGCACCTAGTCATCTTGTAGGAAGGATGCAGCTTCTGATCTTGCCTTCTATGACTGGAGTTTCAACATTGACATTTCAGAATGCTTTTATTTTCAGAGTACATCCAGACCATAATGATGATGGAAGAATCAGTTCAACATGTTGTCATGACAGCCATTCAGGAGGTATGCTGGCATGCCCACAGTGTGTGAAAGTTCAGCCTTTCAGTATTTTACAGTAGTATGCTTTTTCCCACTTAGGAAAAACTTAGTTGGAAATAAAGAAAATAAGGGGCATAGATTTTGCATCTTTACAGTGAAAATTTTCTTTTTTTTTTTTTTTNAAATTTTTTTTTTTTTTTTTTTTTTTTTTTGCTTAGAAAAATCTTGCTTTATGTCAAGGAACTCTGGTTGAATGTCCCACTTTTCTTTAAATCTAGAAGACTGAAACTTCTAGATATTTTTGATTCTGGGCTCCCTTTCCTTTTCCTTTCCCACCCTGTGAATCCCGAAGTGCACTAGATTGATTTTATATGGATAACCAGTTACTGTAGAATTCTGTCAAAGTTTGTACCTTGAGACTGCAAAACTCAGTGAGCTGTTAAAATTTCTTTTATTTAGTAGGCAAGTGAAAAGAAAGAGAATTGGCTAACAGTATTCTTTTGTCAGTTATAGTGTTATGAACAGGGTAATGATATGTAATATGAACATATATGAATAATACAATAGGCTGGTATGTTTTTTCAAGTCAGTGAGTATACTGCAGTGCATTTTGTAGAAGTGCTCTTCTGTGGTAAATCAAAACCACAGTGTTAGCCACTGAAGCCCCCGTAAGAAGTCCAGAGTGCCTATAAGAGAAATGCCTATCAGTGTATAGATGTTTACTGCAGGGCAGGCCACTGGGGAAAGCAGGAAACCACTAGTAATCTCATTTCTTCTGAACCTGAACAAGAGAAACTAAATTCCACATTGAGCTTTAGAGCAGTGTCTCATCTCTGTAATGTCTGAATAGAGAAAGAGATGTCAGTGATCCTACAAGGGAATCTGTCCCCAGTCATCATTTTGGCCAGTGCTGTATCCATGCAGTTTATACATTCAGTTGTCTGTGTGTGGACTGCTGTCTATAACATAGCAGGGAGGATTTTGAAATGAGTATCAAAAGAATCATTATTTAAATAATTTTCCAGTCAGTGCTGCCAAGCACCAGTTTGCTGGAGTTTTGAGGTATTTTACTTTGTTGTAAGTTTTGTAACTGTAATATACAGTGTTTTGGTGGATTTTTAAAATGTTTTTTATTAAACCCAAATTTCAGCATTACTGTCTTCTGCACCACCTTGAAATAGAAAACCTTCTCATATCTTCCTTATTTGTGCTGAAAATCTATTTGATTTTTATTAAAGTCTCCTTCATTTGATAAAATAGCTAGACTTGAAGCAGCCCATAATTTTCAGCATTTGATGAGTAAACTTTGAACTTGTTCAATGTTTGTGCCCTTTCTCTGAGACAATGAGTAGAAGTAGTAAGAAATCATAGAGTAAGGGTCTTCTTCTGGAGGAGATTTTTGAAATTTAATTAATCAAAAAGCTTACTATTCACCTACTGGCACAGTTCTGACTGATTTTAATGCTACTTTCCAACCTGCTTAGAAATCAAAGGCATTTCAGGACCAAATGAGGAGGATCTCAAGTGCTTAATGAAGAGGTGAGAAAGTGTCTTAGACTTGGACACACTTTGAGAGCAAGGCCTCTCCCGATTATTTTTCAATGGGCTTGGAGTTTGGAGAGATCCAAGTCGGCTGGAAGCTGGCAAATATTATTCCAGTTTTCAAGACGAGAAAGAAGGAAGATGCTGTTAGTTACAGGCCTGTCTCAGTTCAGTGCCTGGCAAAATTATGGAGAAGGTTATTCTGGGAGTTAGATCATAGCCAGCACAGATTGACATGAGGAGAGTCTTTAAAGGGGTGAAACTTCATGGAATTTTGTAAGGAGGTTTTTCTCCTTCTTAGACTCATGGCAGCTCTTAGAATTCAAGTGACTTAGAAAAAGCAGTATGTAGGAAATTAGCTATATATGCATATTTGAAAAGTTGGTATGTCATATAATCCAAACATTTCAAAGCATTTGACATTGCAGATACTCTTCAAAATTAGGTATGTCAGAAGACCTCTCTAAGCTTTACTGATGTATTATGTAATTAAGTTTTCTGTTTCAGCTGAGCACATACAAATTTTTTTCAATGCTTCTTTGGGTGTCATAAATCATCTTACTCATGAAAGTATTTCATGAGGCACAGTAGAACAAATCTTCTCTATTTTTTTTGCATGAAGAAGCTGATTTTTCAATGGAAGAAGTAGCATTTTATATTCTAAATTTTATTCAATTGCCTAGTTTTTTATTAACTTGTGGTTTGTCATCATTTTTTTCTTCACCTATTTAAGTGTTTAAAATACGCCTTATTTTAAGTGTTCCATAAAGGTTTTGTAAATGAAATAGTGCTTTTCTGTTAGTTTTTCAGCGTAGTCAAATAGATTTGGTGTGTTGTCACCACCTAGATTCTTAGATGCTAATGTGCAGTTGTAGGTATCAAAATGTAAGTTGTGCGCAAGATATGAGATTGAATGTATTAATATGTGTAATATAACAGGGTTTTTTATTTCATAATTTTCGGAATTTTTAAAGGCCCAAAATGCTTTCTTACAGAAATTATTTTGGCCATTATATATTTCCCTTTTTGCCCCCTCTTTGCTCCCTTCTCCCCCTTTTCCCCCCTTTCCCCCCTTTTGTCATTTTCCCAAGTCTCTTCCTGGAGTAGCCAAGTTCATTGTTGGTGAAGGTGGTAGCTGAGGTAAACAAGTTGTTTGGCTTTGCTGTTTAGAACATCTCTAAACTTGATCACTTAGCAGCTCGCTGTGCAGGTCAAGTTGAGAGGCAGAATAGTGTCGGCTAGTGTGAAAACTTGCCTGGGATGCATAAGAAAAGGTGCTTACTGTCTGGGGTAACACCGACTGTGTTACTTCCACTGTTTGGTTTTGTGGGGTGTTCCCCTCCTGTATTTTGTCCTGGTTGTTTAAAGGTTTATTTTGTCTGAAGTAAAAAAAAAAAATTGAATAGTTAGGAAATTATATAGAAGTATTTTATTGGGTCTATCAACAGATAGACTGGAGGTAGACTGGGTATCAGCTGGAGGAAGAAGGAAGCCTAGCTGCTTTAAAGGATATACAGTGTCAAGTATAGCCTTGACTCTTAAAAACTAACATAAAAATGTTCTAAGAAAGAAAAATAACATGAGTACAGAAGCTAGGTTTTGACATTGCTTTGTGAGCACTTAAGTGCACTTATACAGTATTATCAACCATAGAAGAAGCATTTCAGATAAAGCAAATGTTTTGGATTTCAAAATAATCAACTAAATAGAGCATCTGTGTTTGCAAAATCATGTATGGGGGGGAAAAAAGCTTTCATAATTCAGGTTATTCATGCATGCAGGTTTTGTGATAGTTTTACCCCTTCCCTAATCTTTATGTATCCATGACAACACAGCTTGTTCACATTTTACAGTGAAAGCAGTTAAAAGGTGAAGGTTTTCATAATATAGGATTAGCAGACCTACAGGTATTATGTAAGATACCGTACCAAAGCTATGAACATGAAAAAATGTAGATGTAAAGGATTAACAGGGAATGACAACTTCTCATAAAACTACACAAATAATTGTAAGAATTGTCATGTTGTTCAGGTTATTGCACCATTTAAAATCCAGACTGACCTCTTTGCAAAATAAACCAGAAAAAGAACAAGGCTGTAAATGCTAGTTGCTAGTTTATTTCACTGTGGGAAGCTCTTAAGCAGGCTTTTTTTTCTCCTGTAGAGCCCCAATGCAATTGCTGGAATTTGCAAGCACATTTTTTATGTTTCCCTTTTTATAATCTCTGCACATCATCCTCCATTAAAGTTACGTGGAAAAATAGGTGATAATACTATACTTAAGCTAAATTATGAGTTTGAAAATGAAAGCCAGTTCCAGTGCTGCAAAGTAGTGAAGGCAAACCTTTATTCCCCTTGTAGTCTGGTCTTGACGAAAACTTACAGATGTGAAGGGAAAATGGGAAGGCCACTTCCTTCTGCTTTTTGTTCTCTTGACTCTTTGAAATACAAATGAAATAAAGTTTGCCCCTCTAAACTCAAAAGTGTTGCCGTTGATCCACACCGCTCAAGATCACATATTCTAATGTCATGCTTGCAGATTGCATGTGAAGCACTGAAACTACATCAGTATTTAATGAATTTTTTTTGAATGTGAGCTTTTAAGCAAAGGAGATATATAGCAGAAAACAGTATGGAAATTTGCTTTAAAAATTATTAACAACCTACTAGTATTGTAAGATCAGTAATAAATAGTGCAGAAAGAGCTGATGTACCATTGAGCAGGTAACTGATTAAATGAGCATTTTGCAACTCTAAATTTCAGGAATGTCAGAAAATGTTGATTGACCAGAAACGAAGTCAAGAATAGGGGAAACTAGGCAAGCCTCTTATCTTATGATTTTGAGGTGAATGGAAGGTGTAGTGTGTGTTTCAAGGTAACATACCTATCTGTATGGAATCTGAAAACGTAGCATTCAGTAAAAGTTTTCCTGCCATTTTAAAGAAATCTGACTGAAGAGAGAGAAGTTTGGGTAGGGGAGTGCACTTGTGCTCTACTGGCTGTGCTATTTATGGTAAAGTTTTTTGTTTCTAGGTGGGGAGAAGTTGTGTACAGGAAATCCAGAAGCAGAGCATGGTCAAGACATTTTCTTGCATATTGTCCTTTCCAGTATGTGGGGAGATGTGTAGGGAAGAGATGGAAGCACTCCTTTGCTGGGATAACTCTGCCTTTGCATCCCACTTCTTAAAATTGTTTTATTGTTAACTTGTCAGGTTTCGTGCCTTAATTATACCTCCCCTGATGGGGGAGATTTTAATACTTTTTGCCAGGCGCTGTGAAGAATAGGACCTTCAGTCTTCTTAGCTTGTAGATAGTTGTTTATTAAGTCTTATCAGAGAAATGTAGCCCAATACCAGGCTTTAGACATAGCACACAGCAAAGAATGCCAAGAATGGCTGCTTATCTTGATTACACACTCTTTTAAAGGTAAATCATCCAATTAAAACTTAAAATGAAAGATGTTTTCTTTTTTCTACCAATGTTCAATAATTCACCTTGTCATGTCGACAGGAATTGCGGAACTCTCCATCCAATCATTCCAAACTACCTCTACTGCAGGATATGGAGTATTAGAAAAAGAAGAAGAAGGTCTAAAAGACAACGATTATCCTCCATTTTGAAGTTTTTTGCTTTTATTTATTTACTATATTAACAACCCTAAAAAGTCTAGATTTTTCACCCCGTGACAATCTTACATAATATCCCATCACCTAGTTCACACCAGTGTAAATTTTAATTCTTCCCTGAGAGTATATACATTTCTCCATGGACAAAGGTTAGAAATGCTGATGTACAGGGAGTTTTTTATACTTAAAAACAGGCAGAGCAATATTCTCTGCATTCTGGACTCCAACATTAACTGATGATCAGAAGTTGGATTCTTGTGTTCCTTTTGAGTTACCTGGCAATCTCATTCTTGTTCGTTGTCAGATTGTGATACTGGACACAAAACAGTCCCTTAAATTTTGTTTTTAGCTTTCCCACCATACCACAGACTATCCAATTGCAAGGTGCTTTCTGTTGCATTTAGTCATGTGAGATACATCTACACATGTATCTGTGGCTCTCACTCTTGGTACCTCATTCACACCTCCCCGTTAACATTCTTTATGTACCCCATGGAGTGAAATTCACACGTGCAGTTTAGCATTCATGATACACCCAGACTATGTATCTCCGCTACCTAATTCTACTCCAGATAATGTCTTCTTTTCTGGACGTTTCTGCTAAGGGCTCTCAAGGACAGGATGTTTTCGGAGAGATGGCAAAACTCGTTGAAGAAAATAGGGATTATATTCTTGGCCTGCCTTATGGCAAGTCACGGAAAGCAATGAAACCGCAGTGGTCTCTAGTGGGTTGTGCGGTCACTTATATTCCTTTCACTGTAAGTCTTGGACAGGCCTCTTGAGCTGGTTTTTCAAAGAGGAAGTTGTGTTAGAGCCAGAAAGGGGTGGTGGCTGTTAGGGACGTGTTGTACACCCTTGCATGCTGCATGCAGCATGGGACCTGCCTGTTGGAAAGTGCTGGCTTAGCAGATGGAACTTAACTTGTGTGTGTGTGAGTACATGTGTCCAAAGTGCCTTTGTGAACAGCATTATGAAATAGTGAGAGTTAGTATTTGGTTAATATGGGATGTCCCTGTTAGTCATCTGGAAAAGCTGGTGAAATGCAGTATTTGAAGCGTGTATGAACATCACAGAGTGGGGAGGGATTGGGAGGTTTTGTTTAAATGATAATTGGCTTAGAAAACAGGGTCCTAAATTGAAGACAAGTTTGTAATGCCATTATATATGGTAATGAAAAAGGCAAGACTTCACTTTTCAGGGAACTGCTCTGAGGCTAGGGACTTTCTAATTATTGTTGCAGAGAATGTGTGCTTGATGTAACGCTTGGAGTAGTTTGTCATTATAAAGATGTAGAGAAAATGGAAGAAATTTGGCAAATATTGTCAAGGTCTGAGGAGGACTGCTGAGGAGAGGTAATCTAAATTATGCAGCTAAATCCCAGTTAAGGAAATGGGGAAGCGAGAGAAAAGTAAGTGTATATATTTGAATGGTGTAAATGTCAAACAGATTTTTCACTTGTACATGGTGATATAAACAGACAGGATTGAGAAGTGAAGGCTCTGTGCAGTGTACCCCAAAAACCTTGCCAAGGAAAACAATGCAAAAGCACTGATTTTTAGAAGGAATAAAGGAAGTACTGTCTCTGGAGAGAGTTACCAGTCTAGACAGGAGATTCTAGGGAAGAAATCTTGTCCTGATTTTGGTTAGGATAGGGCCTTTTTTAATTGTAACTTTCATGGATTGCGTCAGAACATTTTGTGTTTGGACAGAAACCATCAGTGCCATTGTGCAGTGATGGCTTTTGAATTAGTTACAGTGTATTTCTCATTTGCAAGACTGTTCTGTTGGTGTCTTACAACTTTTAGTAAGAACGTCACCTTAGTATGTTTGCTTGAGCTGTGTGGGAGGAGGTTGCTGAGCTACAACTTTTGCTACACTTGATTTCACTTTTACCGACCTGTGCAGCTGATCATTTGGTTACTATAAGAAAACTTACTTTTCAGCTTTTTTCTTTCTTTTGATCAGTACATCAGTCAATTTTGTAGGATTTGGTATGGGGTTTTGTGTTGAGGGTGTGATTAGGGTTGTTTTTTGTTTTGTTTTGTTTTGTTGTTTTTTTTAATATTCTAAGCCGAAACTACTATCAGTAAAATAGTATACAAGAAACTGTAATACTTATTTCATGAATGCACTCTACTGAATTTCTTTTTAAGCTTGAAAATTACAGACAACTCCAGAGCAGAATTTTTATCGCCTTTGTTTTGCACTAGTAGTTGAGATAGATATGTCCTGGAGTTTAGTGAAACAAATAAATAAATAGGTGTTAACATCCAGGTAATGGAAATATGAAAAAACCACTCACTAGCAGAGAGCAATTAAAGTTAGGTCTTGCATGGTGTGTTGATATCTACTATCATTCCAATGCCACTGCAGTAAAAAATTTAGTGGGATGTTCTGTAGGCTTCATCATAGATAAAGAATGTGCATTGTCAAAAGAAAAAGAGATGATGTAAGGTTTCTTTTATAGCACTCTAAATAACACAAATTATGAAGATTTTTTTGTTCTTGTTTCTGAATGTGTCATATATCAAAATGATGTTAAATACTTTCAAATTAATTCAGATTAAAGCTCCCAAAAGTAAAAATCAGCTCAGTATTTCATTGAAACCTAGATTTTAATATAAAAGTAAAAATCTTTGCTTTTTCTAATCCAATGTAATCTAATTGCAGTTGATGAGTAAAGAGTCTCCAGTCTCTGTTGGAAATGATGCTTACGTTGACCTTGATCGGCAGGTATCTAAGACTAGATGTTTGTTTTTCTTCAACCATAGCATGTCAGTGGCCAGTCTTTTTCCCATATTATGAATTCTTTTTTTTTTTTTTCTTTAATCATTAAAGGGTTTTGTGGGAAAGTAAAATAGGAAGTGGAAAACTAAATTTCAATATTTCAAGTCCTTTAGCTTTATAAATTAAGTTTACTCCTATTGTGTATTTAAAGGATATAAAAAAGTTGGTTTGAAAAACCAGTCTAGCTGTCTGACATAATAAAGCAAAACTGCAGATTGGTACAAATCTTTAGGTATGGATAAAGAAAGAAAGATAAAAAATATGTACTATTAGAAAAAATATTTTTATGTGAGTTCTATTTCCGAAATCAGTTTTTACAGTAAACCCACTTCTATGGGAATCCTGGAAGTGCTGCAATATAGTAGAGAAGTTTTCAAATATAATCCTTCCCAGTCTGATTTATTTTAAAAATATACAAACCTGATCTTTGTTTTACTACCTTATCCTTATGCTAACACTGTCCTGCTTCCTCAGATTTTTTTCTAATTGAGAAGACTAGTCATGCTCACTGTATTGCTCCATCGTGCTTTCTCTGCAGAAATATGTACATTCTTGCAGATGAAATTAATTTTTGTATGTAAACAGGCCCATGAGAAATAAACTTGCAAATGCAAGATACGGTGATGGTGTTTGAGAAGGCCCATTTAAACTTAATCATATATAGTAGTATATATATATATATATACACATAACATGCATGCACCTGTTTTATCAGACCAATTTTCTTGTAGCTATGTTTTTTATGTTATCTTAACTGCATTAATTTGCAAACCAGTGAGATACATATCCTTAAACATTAGGTCTTTGAAGGGAAGTACCTGAACATTTCCTACTGTTCATAAGGTTCAGTGCCCTTTTTCAGAATGGTAGGCTTCTCTGTCACATGTTAGTTTTATTTCTGTTGTGCACTAAAAGTAGCTTCCAGTGACTAGAGAGATTTTACCCTAATTGTCCATTCCCTGTATTCCACCTTCCAGTCCTTTCTGTATTTCAAATGTAGATTGAAAATTGAAATTATGCACTCGTGCATCTGTAAAGAAAAGTGGTATTGACAATTTTTTTCAGTGTAGAAATTTGATGAGTTCTTCAGACCCAAGTTCTTCTGGAGTTTTTGACCCAATTTATAGAATAGATGTGATAATTCTAATGTAAGAGCAAATATTACTTTTAGGTACAGTTACTTTTTCCTAGTACACAAACTAAACAGTATTCACATCTGCTTCTTTTTTTCTTTATAAGAACACAATTGCTCAGTTTTAAAAAAATTCAATGTATTACCTAAATGTAAAAATAATTTTACAGATAGGTAGTTCAGAATATTTTTAAATGGATCACAGAGAGTGATGAAAATGTAAATGTTTGTTGTTTATGGTAGCTGAAGAAAACTACAGAAGAATTAAATGAAGCACTTGCAACAAAAGAAGAAATTGCCCAGAGATGTCATGAGTTAGATATGCAGGTAAGTTTGCTACAGAGTCTGTATCAATTTTGAAGTGAGAAAAAGATGTGCTCACTTCTAGATGGCTGAAAATAAGTAGTAGAGTATGGAAACATAGTTTTTAGAAGGGGGTGAAAATGACACAGTAATTATTTTGTTTTCAGTTGTGCTAGCAGAATGAATGCCGTTGTTTTCTTATCTTGTTGCTGCGTTCGCAGTATTAAAATTATTCATACTAGCAAAACTTTTTTCCGTTTCGTTAGGAAGGGTTTGAGCTGTGTAAAACTCTTGCCATAGAGAACTAATACAAGTTCTGCTGCTGTAATGATTCTAGTTAACAGTTAAATCGCAGTCAGAAGTTGCTGTAGACCGTTAAATGTGTATGGGTTTAGACTAAGTTTTACTGAAAGTAAATCAATACTCATCTGGAAGATATGAGGAGTGCAAAGGGGGAGCCCTGAAAGGCATTGCCATTGCAACCCTACTTTGCAGTATTAATTCAGGCTTCTTGCAGTTCAGTAACTGTTGGAATTAATAAAGCTGGTCTGTTTGTCGTGTTTAATATACAAACCCATGTTTCAGGTCTTGGAGCACTTTGGGTTCTTTGCACTACTACCTGTTTTCACAGTGTTAGTGGAAACTGAGTCATCTTTGGGACTGTGTTCCTGTTTCAGGCCTGCTTGCGGATGGCCCTTACTGTGGAGAGCTAGTTTTATTTGTTTTTAGGGAAAGTATGCAGATTTTGTTATAATGAAGTTATCTTCTGTCGTAAGAAAGACTTTTTCTTTAAATGCTTGTTCGAAATACATCAAAGAATAATTATGTTTCATAAGTGGTAACTGTGCCCCTAATGTTGCAGTATGTTGGTTATAGCAATTGAATAACCTGTTAAATGATACAGTGTGTTCTTCTGCAACGTGATTAATGAAACCTTCATGTTTCTGTTTGTGGGCTCTGTTGATACTTCATTACGAAATGAAAAAATACTGCTCTCTGTACCTGGGTGGGTTAGTTATTTCTGTTCATGCTTTTATTACAACAGGTTGCAGCCCTCCAAGAGGAGAAGAGCAGCCTGCTTGCCGAGAACCAGATTTTGATGGAACGTTTAAATCAATCTGATTCTATTGAAGATCCCAACAGTCCTGCAGGTCGTAGACACCTGCAGCTGCAGACACAACTAGAACAGCTCCAGGAGGAAACATTCAGGTAGAAAAGCTACACTTGGTTAGGTTGTTCGTTTGTAGCTGGCAACAGAGGTGACTTAAATACTTCTGGTTCTGCTGGCAAATATTAAGTAGTATAATACATGGTGTATAACCACAGTAGTACAGTTTTTGAAGTGATGTATATGTTATAATTTCGCTCTTTACAAGGTCCAGCATTAAAAAAAGTACAGTTTGTTGCCCTACTGTGAGTTACTTTGAATTGTTTGTGTGCAGTCATTTCACCCATGTTTTGCAGTCAGTGAGAAGGAAAAGTAGCATGCTTTCCTTTATGCTAATTATTCTGATTGTATTTTTAAGGTGTAGGAATTCCTTGATGAAAGCTTGCTACAGGCCGTACTGCTGGTGGCATTATATACAAAGCAAAATATGTCCTTCTCTGAATTTGAAAACAAATTTCATAGATGATGAAAGATGGGGATTATCCATGTATGAGCTCTGCACTTCATTTACATTTCCCCAGTATGTGAAAATACAATTCCTCTTTAAATATACTTCCTGGTACTCTTGACCGTTGCTTTCAGGCTGTATAAGCCTGTTCTGCTGAAGAAAGCTGGTTCACTTCACCATCACCTTTTTATTCTCTTTGCCATACTTTCCTTCTCCTTTGTGAGTGCAATTGTGGTATTTCTTTCTTTACACTGCCAGTATTCCTTTTGCTGTCTTCTTCTCATTGCCCTTTTCCAATTCTTATAGTATGTGTCACATTATTTTCCTTTTTTTGTGTCTTTTGCCATTTTTCCAATTCCCCTTGCTACCTCCTTTCCTGCTTATTCTGACATATCATCTCCCATCAGTTTCTTAAATAACATTCAGTGTTTCTCTTTCACAACAGCTAGTGCCTGGATTTCTTCTTTTATACATCTACCATGTAAAAGAATAGAATGGTGATAATGTCCCCTTTTATCTCTTCTGATTCATCTCCATGCTCTGCAATGACTCCTACCTGAGTCTGGTATCAATTACTGTTTGAACAGATTTTGTCCCCATGTTCAATATCTGCACTGCCTGTTACTCTAATTTCAGGTTCTGAAGATCATTCTAAACTGCTTTCATATGTGATACTCACTCCTGGTCTCCTTTACCTCCTTCCCCTCTCTTCATATCATGTGGCTTCTAATGGCAATTTGTATGTGTTGCTTCCAGCTCTACCTGATCAAGCAGGACATCTGTACAGCTTAACTGGTGCCCACTGTGGTACACCAGTTTTCCTCCTAGTCTTGCCTCTTTGTCCTTTGACTGTTCTGGTCTGTCAAATGATCCAAATCTTCATTTTTCCTGATTTAGATGACTTAAAGATTTTCTCTTGTCTCCTTTCTTGTAGATTCTTTTTGGACTCCTTGACTTTTTTTTCCTCATGCCCTTATCTCCTATCCTGGATTGTTTTTGTATTAATTTCAGAGCAAAATCACAGTAGGCCTCTGTGTTCCAGGTTGTGTCCTCTTCCATTCATTCAAAATACTTTGACAAAGTTTTTATTACTTATTCCCTTTGTTTACTACAAGGTTAATGGTGCTTTGCCTATGTATACTGTATGCAAGCAGTTCAGCAACTTTGGTCAGAGTTCTTTACTTGCTAACTTAGATAACCTGGTGCTCCAGACATACTGGGCATGCACAGGTTCTTTATGAGTAAATAAATAAAGCCACTTCAATGAGAGGTCTATGGCATCTGTAACATCTAACAATCAGATCAATATTGTTGGAGGTAGATAAGTTGGACAGCTGAAAAAAATTTTAGAATAAAGATGTCATGTTCAAATCTGTATGTCCCAAGATGAAAAAAGATGAAAATTTCTGCTTAAGCTGCCATTGTGAAAAACTACTGTTATAGAAGAAAACATCAGGTTTTGTCTTTATGAGAACATACATTACCATGTGAATTTTCAAATAGACTGATATTAAATTGGAAGCATAAATCAATACAGTCAATCTGCTTTTATATTTTGAATAAGCACATTGGCCCAGTGTTTTCCTTCATTGCAGCAGGAGGCCATTTTGTGTGTTCTTAGAGGGGATGATGATGAGGAAAGGTAACTGTGGCTCAGAATGAGAAATTATTTTCTGGGCTTTTTTTTCATTCCTACAGATTAGAAGCTGCCAAAGATGACTATCGAATACGCTGTGAAGAGCTAGAAAAGGAAATTGCAGAATTGAGACAACAAACAGAAGAGCTTACTACACTGGCAGAGGAGGCTCAGTCTTTGAAGGATGAGATAGATGTACTCAGGTAAATTTTGCTCCATTAACCTTTTTTAGCTACTACCTTTTAGTCTATATAATTTGTGTACTTTATCTATATTATTTTTTTATTTAAGTAATTTAAATATTAAACATTTTCAATGCCAAGTTTCTTTGGATCCTCCAGTTTAGGCACACAGACCAACACAGAATTATTGAGTAAAATAGTTGCTTATTGTGTATCTAATCAATAACTATTAGTAAACTTAGTAATTCTATGCCAATTTATGGTTATAACAGGGCACTCACTGGTCTCTTTGAGTATGCAATATTCACCTTCATCATGTCTTGGGCATCTGTTCTCATGAGAAAACTAGGCCATTTCCTTTCCTGGGTTTGCATTGTTTGGACTTTGGGTGGTGCTTTTGGTTTATCCTATTATGATAATATGAACAACATCTGTTGCAGCTCTCATTGCCACTGGATTTTAGCAATGAAAGTTGTAATGATTTGATGATACTAGGGGTTTATAGGCGGGGACAGCCACTTCTACTATGGAGCATAATCCTTCAGTGTTGGCATTTTGCTGCCATGGGTTATTCAGAACAGTTACCCATTCTCTCCAGCAAGGCTTATTTAATACTGTCATTCCTGACTCACCAGCAGCCTTCTACCAAAGGTGTCTGTCTTTATCACTTCTGTATTAATATAAGGAATGAACCCATCACACTGCATTGACTGTGTGGGTGGCATGGATTCAAAAATTCCTTGCCCCAAGAGAGAGGTCCTGCACCTCACTGAGGATTAAGCAGAGTTGGCTTGCCTCAGTGTTCCATAAACTGACCCATCAATTCAGTGGGAGATTCCCTGGATTTCACAGGAAATTGGGTCTGTAAATTGGTTGATTGTAAAATGAAACTGGGGACAGTAATAATAGCAGAGGTAATTGGGGGATGTGAGGTCCATTGCTGTCTTGGCAGTGCAGCAAGTGGATTGATAAAACCGAAAAGCTGTGAATGAAGCCTGCTGTTTCTTTTTCTTTTTTCCTTTTTTTTTTGTTTTAGAAGGAATCAAGGTCCAAAACTATTATGGTACTTCTGTGTCACCAAGTACAATTTGCCTAGGAGATGGATCTTTATGATTTTATTCCTGACTGTCATTAAAACAAATTGAAGGGCAGAAACTTTTCTTCTTTACCCTTGAAAAATTTAGGACAAAAGAGAATTTAGAATAGAAAGGAGATGGGTGGGAGTGAGGTTGTTTTAACTATGATTTTAAGATTGGAAGCAGATCAGAAAGTTGTGTTAGGAAAAGGGATAGGGTCTACAAGAATCTTCAGCAGCAGCTCTTAGAGTTGACATATAGTTACTGGAAGAAAACAGATGATTTAAAAGTGAAAACATCAGTAATAGGAGGATATGATTGCTTTGTTGTTCTCTCCATGGTGTCTCAGAATGTATTCTGCATTAAGAAAAAATAGTGAGGAAGCATTTTAAACTCTGTTAGTTTTGTTAGTTTTCAGAGTTCAAATTTGATACAAATCTGTCCCTTCAGGCATTCTTCTGATAAAGTAGCCAAGTTAGAAAGCCAGGTAGAGTCATACAAAAAGAAATTGGAGGATCTGGGTGATTTGCGGCGGCAAGTGAAGCTTTTAGAAGAGAAGAATACAATGTACATGCAAAACACAGTGAGCTTGGAAGAAGAACTGAGAAAGGCCAACGCAGCACGCAGTCAGCTGGAAACATACAAGAGACAGGTGAGGACAGTCATCATCAATGCAATAGTGTTCTATACATAGTTCAACACTTTGTCTTCGTAACATGGCTAATACCTCAAAGTAAAAAAAACTATGAAAAAAACAATTCCTGTTTAGAAGACTTCCATGTTTTGTAGGTGCTACCTTTGTCCTCCTTTCCTGCAATTCTTGTCATTGCTACAAGTTTATGTTACTTTGTCAAAAAAAAAAAGTATTTTCTGCATTTAAAAACTCAACAGATTTTAAGTGGGTTTTTTTTCCTGAAATGATTCCAAATTCATATTCAGTAGCGGGGCTTGAGTTAGAGGCTCTGCTTGCAGAAAACGTATCCACTTTTCACTACAATTTTCCAGCAGTGAGGAACACACACCGCAGCTGAGGTAAGTTCCTGTGTTTTCCTGTGGTTAAATTATTGCCTTTTTTAAGGTTCTAGTTTGTCTGATACGTCTGAACTTTTCCTCTTAAGAGAGAAGGACATATGTCATCCCTGTTGTTTATATGCACCTAGTGGAGTACAAAACGTGTCACCAGCACACTCTGTGGAGTGAAAGGCACCTGTTTATCCTCCTGTATATCCAAGTGCCATGTGATGCTGTTTCTGTAAGGATGGAAGATGTCCTTAATCTTCTCTCTGCTTCTGTACTACAGGGACACGATATCATTCTGGTATTGTTTTAGAGGGCCAGACAGAGCATGGTTCATTAAAATAGTAGTGCCTGCTCTGTATTTCTGCCTGATCTAATGGTCACAGCAGAGGGGTCCCTGTATGTCAGTTTATAGTAGAATAAAGTACAGAAACAAGCAGTAACAATATTGCCAGCCCGGGAGCAATGTGTTTCCCTTAGACTTGATAGTTTTTTTTCCCTGCGCTTGGCCATCTCAGTGTTTAAAACAACTAGTTTCAGCCTATGTAGGCTAATTTTAAATACGGACCAAATGATTTTATCAGAAAAAAAGAACTTGGACAAAAAAAATTGTCCAAGGGGACAAAGGGAAAAGTAAATCTAGAAAGGAATGGCCTTCCACACATGAATAGTATCAAGTTTATTGGCAACCCAATACATCACTCTATTAAACAGCTGAGCATGTGGTACTGTTGTGTAACCTCAACATCTGCATTTGATTCTTCTTATTTCACCAACCAAAAAGATTTTGGAAGAGCCAATCCCAAACATTTGTGCTGTATTTTTAATACATTCCCTGTATTTTATGGGTAGGGTTT
The DNA here is from genome assembly GCA_013399195.1 of Dicrurus megarhynchus. Lineage (NCBI taxonomy): Eukaryota > Metazoa > Chordata > Aves > Passeriformes > Dicruridae > Dicrurus > Dicrurus megarhynchus. Next base: position 178,981 of record VXAD01006089.1, read on the forward strand.
CCTGTATGAGGTGCTGTTGTTTGGTGCAAAACTGTTTACTGGCTGAGACTGCAATAAGCCTCAGGTGTCCTGTGGCAGATGTGTTTTCTTTACCTAACTACGGTGTCTCAAAATGAACACTCAGTATGTTTGTCTTCGGTGTCTGTAAGACTGGGCTCCTTTTGAGACCTTCCTGTGACTCATAAGCCACAAAATTATTTTTCTGGGAATCCTAAATTGTGCTATCAGAAGTAAGTCAGATATAAGGATTGTGATGTTATGTCACTGCTGAGCGCTAGTGTGCTCCGGTAGTGGAATATGTCTTGTCTTGGTGTTTGAAGGATCCAACCCCACTCATGAGGATGCCATTAGAGAATTATTTCTTTGGCTTAGAAGCATTGTGCTCTGCAGATGAAAGTGGTTGATTCAAATTCCTATAGCAATCTGCAAGGAAATTGCATCTTCACTGCACAGAACTGTCTCTGTGAGGTGAGATAGAGTGGTGGTGTTTTGTTTTCACACTTCTGAGAGCAAGCATAAGCCTTTTCTAAGAAACTTTATTTCAACATAAAGAATTGAAATGTGAAGATTGCAGGATAATGTTTTTTGTAATTTTAATTCAGCCCCTTTGTGCATGTGCGTTCTGATACATAGCTAACAATATGTCTTGCTTTTCTTTGTTGCAAGATTCCTGCTTTACTCATTCCACACACAGATAATGCTTAGTAAATGTGATGGCAGTTCTTTTTTTTTTTAAATCTTCTGCATTACCATTAAACTGTATGTTTTTTGATACACTCACAAGTCCTAATTCAAGAAAAATTTGTTTCCTTCAGTGTTTTTCTACATACCATTACATTAGCATGATTGATTACAAACATGAATGCATTTGTTTCCATTTGAGGTGAAAATTCTCATACTTTGCAAGTGGTGGCACAATCACTGGTGAAGGCCTGCAGGTTTTTTTTAATACCTGCAGTTATAATAATAGCCCCAGTGATGATGTCACATCTGAAGAATGAAATATTTTCATATATAACATTTTAATTTCTTTAATCGCAGAAAAGACAGGCCTATGCTGGTTTTGCAGCCTTTAATTTAAGAACAACAGCAGCAAAGTCCTTCTCTAAGACTTAAGACCATGCATATTTTAGGCCTTATTTTACTATAGTTGTACACATTGAAAATAAAAGGCAGTTAGAACCACTGGGCAATCTTAATGTAGGTATGGCTACTGCTTTACTTCATGTGTAATCTAAAAGCCATGAAAAAGCCTTCTTATAAATTGCTTCAGAAGAAGCTGTAGGTCTTAAGCTGAGTCTTCATTCAGCTTTTGCAGGTGTTTGCAGGTCAGTCTTTATTTAGCTTATTTGCTTCCATGCTCTCTGCATTATGAGCTTTACTAGTGTTCTGGGAATTAATCTTTGCTAGTAAAGGCTGAGAGTTTTGAAAAGGCAAGACTTCACTGATTTACCTTCTGTTGTGCTCAGCTTTCAGATTTCTGATCACTTAATTTTAAGAGCTCTTTACTGATCTGTAGTTGAAAGCATACATGTGGCTTTGTCAGCAGTTTCTCTCCAAAATAAAGAGAACTGTTTGGAGCCTGTGGCTGAATCTTTATGTTAGTGTATTAAAAAGTATTAGGAAATCTCAGGTTAGGGGATGTTACCTGGCTGCATAAACTAGTAGTTGAATTCTCAGTGAGGCTTATGAAATAAAGTTAACAAAAGGTGTAGATAATTGGCTTTCTTCAGAGTTCTTTTAACTAGGCTTTTCAGAATGCAGAAAGATTTTTCTGCTGTTCCTAAGCTTTTTGACTCCTAGAACTACATAGCTTTTTTTTCTGTAAACCTTGCTTGAGCTTAAATTCTTGTTTTAGATGCACTGAAAATACTTCGCATTTTTTCTCTTTTGCTTGCACTAAGACCTAATATTTGAATGCTTTTTATTTTGCTGAAACACAGAACAACTGATGAAAGCATTTTTAGTATGTCCTATAAGTAACTATTTCACTTGTTTTACAACATAACTTGTGGTGCATTGTAATTGGCTACTTTGTCTTGTGTATTTTGTTTTAACATTTGCAGACACATTATTGATTCTTGTTCTCACAGGCAGTTGAACTACAAAACAGGTTATCTGAAGAATCCAAGAAAGCTGATAAATTAGATTATGAATGCAAACGACTGAAAGAAAAAGTAGACAGCCTCCAAAAAGAAAAAGATGTAAGTGCCAAGGTGTTATTTTTTTGTTAGTAACAATAGCAACTTTGTATCCTTTATAATACAGAGATACGGTAATTACACTTAGCAATCTTTTTAAATTAGGAAGTCTTTTTTCATCTAGAATTTTCTAATGTTTGTGTACAAGATACTTTTTGAACCTAAGAACTGTACAGCATGGAATAAAGTGACTGTACAAAAACACACGCAGCCCATTTTTAAGAGGAAAAGCTTTCATATTTGGCATCTGAAGTTGTTTCCTGACCATTTACCATGAGAAGGTTAATAAATACCCAGGGTAATTGTTACATATTCTGAAAAGCTATTTACAACAGGGTTTCTGCAGTATCATCCTAGAACTGAATTCCTGTTGCTTTTTTTTCCTAAGGCATTCTTTGAGGTACCGTCAGCATTCTTCTCTTTGTGGAGTCATCACTAATGTAGCAAGAGGCTTAGTAGTTGTGTAGAGGGAAATGTCCTTTGTGGCGATCGCAGCTTTTATGACAGCTCCTTGTTGACCTATCTTGTACTGCCAGTGTGGAACACACAGGGTAGCTACCAATCTACCCATTCCTCTTGTGTCATTTGCTGCTGGTGATTCTGCGATTAATTGCTCCATCCTCTCTTGCCGGGACTGATCCTTCAGACTTGTCTTGCACACTGTCATTTCTCAACAGTTAAAATTTCAGCTTGTTTCTTAGGATGTATGTGCAGGTGCCTCAAACTACCTAAAACCACGGTCAGCAATTGAAGCTAGCAGTTTCTTAGGCATGTTTTAATTATAAGTCCATGGCTCCAACTGTCGGAAACTCTGCAGGCTTTTTCCTCAATAATCATATTTCATGTCCAGTTATTTCCAAGATTTCCAAGCCCAGCACTTAAGTATTATTTGAAGTGAAAGTTTTCAGTTATTTTATTTTCATAGGTCATTGATTTCCATTTTTTATTAAATTTTCAAGCTGTGGTGGACACTTGACCTTCACATCACTTCCATCTGCCCTTCAAATCAGGCTGGAATGTTCATAATAACTGTATTGGTATTGTGCTTTGGCTTTCTTTCCTGCTTTTTATTTTTATATTGGGGTTTTTTCCTAATTCTTTTATTTGAAAAATGGTAAAATTGTTTCTGTGGCTTATCCGTGGCTCAGTGGACCATTTCATCTTGCACAAAGGATCTGAATTGCAGGGCATTGTCATATAGTTTTCTGTTTTACCCCCTGACAAATAGCATTTTTTTGAGCTGGATGTTGGTTTTAAGTACATTCTTTTGAATGGATATGCACCTATGAGAATTCAGTTACAGCTAGAAGTCTTTCATCACATGAACTCAGTGATTCACTGTCTGTATTACTTACTCTTTCTGTTCTCTGTTGTCAGTATGTATCAGTAAGGTAGCCCACCACAGGTCACAGGCTAGGTAATGGTATCTTGTCAGTTATATTTTGGAAATAGTTACTGAAATTGATTTTACCTTTTTCTTTATCTTCTGACAAAGCATGGTAGTATTTGATACCTTCATCAAAGTAGCTTGGAATTTTACCTCTGTGGTCTGTTATATGATAAGTACTAAGATTTGAGTTGCTTGTAGTAGTGAAGCCCTAGAGCTTTTTCTAGTCACTAAAATATTCTGGCATTTGGCAATCAGCTGTTAGTAAAATGAAATGTTATCAACCAACATAACTCCATACCTACACAGAGGCAAGGTCTGTCCTGGACCATTTAGTAATACTGAACATGTCTGATTTTGGAGCAAACTACAACTTGGATCATTACATTCTTTTTTTTTTGACTCTTGGCAACCTTCTGGACAAAAACCTGGTGCAGTCTGTAGATTCTCATTTCTTTGCCAGAAGGGTACTTGTGCCAAATTGAAAGAGTATTTGCCTGATGCTACTGAATAGCACACCTGTCTGGATCCCAAGGCAATCCAGTCCTGTTCTTCAGTTCTCTTTGGACCAAGTCTTAAGCAACTAGTTTACTTTCATAGCCAAGATGCTGGTGAATAACGAGGCCAGCTGACACACAGGAGGAATGGGATATGGAAATGCTGCTTGCACTTCCACTGGTGAAAGACAAACAAAATGAAGTTGAAAACAGTTTGTTTATTATGTTGACTCTGTACTTAGCTGCTTGTGATTTCACTCTTGGCTGAATCTTGGCAAAAATCTGTGGTCTCTCAACTGACTTCCATTTCCCTTGGAATCGGCCCCAGTGAACGGAAAAGGAAAACAGCTGAGTGGCCCCAGTGGATACTGTTTACTACCTGGTACCAGGACTTTGTGCCACTAATATCTTGATTTTGTAAGCTTATACCCTGCTGTTTTTAATCCAGTAAAATCAGCAACCCTTCTCCCAAAAAAACCCGAAACCACCATTCCTGTGGAATATATAAAATTTACATTTATTCTGTTATGAAAGAGACTGAGATACCTTAATTTGAAAGTAATCTCTAGAGTTGCATTAAATTATTTTTAAAATTTTGAAGGCTGTTAGAGATGGATTTGTACTGCCAAGACTGATATTTGTTTTCTTTCCAATTATTCAGAGATTAAGAACAGAAAGGGATTCTTTGAAAGAAACTATTGAAGAACTTAGATGTGTACAAGCTCAGGAGGGTCAACTCACCACTACAGGTAAAGGACAAACAAGGAGATTAAATGCATCTTTTCTAAAGCTTACAGGAGTTTTCTGTAGAGTATCGAATGTGCTTTTGTTTAGCACAGAATAAATTAAAGCTCCTCTAAAATCAGTAGCGAAAAACTTCTTCAACTAGTCATAGCTTCATAAACAAGTAAAGGCTTCAAATGTTATTTCAATCAATCAGAAATTTTAGTCTCCTGTCCAGTGGGATATTTTTATAATGTATATCTGATTTCTGTATAGTTACATAATTTTCTTTAGAGAGATATTTTCTCATGAAGTTTCATGTGTAATAATTCATTCCTATGTGTAATCCTGTGTACCTTTGTAGTTCTTAGATAAGCAGAAAATAAACTGCAGCATTATTTCTTCAGAATAGATGAAGTAATGATTCACCAAATGAAATGGTGCTTGTCTGTCAGTCTTGCTGTAGCCTGACTTTGTGTCATTTTACATTGTCTAGCAATAGTCTAAAACTTCTAGAACTTCTTACTTCTTGTCATGTAAAAAAAGTAAATGGTGTGCTTTTCCTTACTCAGGATTGATGCCTCTGGGAAGACAAGAGCCTTCAGACAGTTTAGCAGCAGAAATCATTACTCCTGAAATAAAGTAAGCTAATGTGTACTTTGTTTTACTAACTTTTACAATGGTCAGTGGCAAGTTGAATATCAGCCAGCAGTGCCCTGGGAGCCAGGAGGACCAACCGTGTCCTGGGATGCATCAGGCACAGCATCACCAGCCGGGTAAGGGAGGGGATTGTCCTGCTCTGCACTGGGGCAGCCTCACTGTGCAGTTTTTGGTGCCACAATATGAGAAGGACATACAGCTCCTAGCATCCAACAGAGGGCCACAAGGATGGTGAAGGGCCTTGAGGAGAAACTATATGAGGAGTAGCTGAGGTCATTTGGTCTGTTCAGCCTGGAGATGTGGAGACTGAGCAGAGATCTTATGGTGGTCTCTACCTTCCTCACAAGAGGAAGAGGAGGGGCAGATACTCTCTTCTGTTGTGACCAGTGACAGGACCCAACGGAATGGTTTGAATTTGTGCCAAGGAAGGTTTTGGTTGGATATTAGAAAAAGGTTCTTGTTGTTGCCATGTCTTGATTGTCTGAAGCTTGATGATGGTACCAAAAGAGTTGAGTATTTATGAGTAAGAATCAAGGGGAAGGCCACAAGGCAGATAATCTGGTGGGTGTGTTACGACCACTCGCCGTATACTGTACGCAGCTGGGAGAGGTCTTGAGATTGCTGGCGCTTCTTAATTTGGAGGACTTCAGTTTACCAGATGGCTGCTGGAAATGCGGCATGGCAGAAAGGGATCAGTCTAGGATGTTCATGGACTGTGTGGAAGATAACTTCCTAACACAGCTACTGAGCAAGCCAGCTAGGGAAGGTGTCTCAGCAAATTCACTGTTTTGTGAACAGGAAAGGACTGGTGGATGATGTGATGATCAGAGGCATCTTGGGCGCAGCAAACACTGAATGAAAGAGTTTTTGATTCACAGAGAATTAAGGAGAGAGGCCAGCAGAACCTCCACTTTGGACTTCTAGAGGGTAGACTTTGGCACTTGGCCTACAGTAGGGGGTAGGGGATTTAGGGGTCTGGTTGACGAGTTGCTCGGGAGTCAGTCCTGAAGGGCAAAGGAGTCCGGGAGGGCAAGAAGGAACTGTAAACAGTGCAGGAGCAGGATGTCTCCATGTGCCAAATGAAGAGCCATCAGGAAGACTGGCTTGGCTGTACAGAGACCTTTGGCCAGAACTGAGGATAAAAAAGGTTGTATCATATTTGGAAGAAGGGGCAAAGCCACTCAGAAGGACTTCAGAGATGTTGTGCTGTTATGCAGGGAGAAAATTAGATGGGCCAAAGGCCAACTAGATCTTATTTTGGCTACTGCCGATAAAAGACAATAAAAAAATGTTTCTATAGATACATTCACAAGTAAGTGAGGATTGAGGAGAATCTCAATCCCTTACTGGATGCAAGGGGAATCATACCAATAAAGGACAAGGAAAAGGCTGATCTACTTAAAGCCTTCTTTGCTACAGTTTTTAATAGTAAGACTGCTGATCTGGAAGACAGATGCAAGAAGTTGAATAAAGCATCTACACTACAGGAGGAAACATCTAATGACCTGCTATGCCACTTAGACCACCCTCAAGTCTGTGGGGGTGGGTGGGATTCACTGAAGGGTACTGAGGGAGTGGCTGCAAACAGGTGTTGCAAAATTCACTCTGAAACAGTTTTTGATTGTGAAATCGAGGTTCTTGATTTGCTACTGTAGCAAGTAGAGGCAAGAAAGAACTGAGAGACGAGCCAAGCAGGCAGAGAGTGACTGCCTGAGTGCTTCAACTTTTAAAGAGCCCAGGGTACCGCCCAGCCCCTGCCCCGCCATTCTGTTTTCCAGCTGCAGGAAGAGAGTAACAATTTTGGGCACAGACGGATATGGAATACAATAACATTTTGGGTTACCCAGGACAGTGTTGATCTGCTGGAGGGCCAGAAGGCTCTGCAGAGGAATCTGAACAGGCTGTATGAGTGGGTGGAGGACAATTGTATGAAGTTCAACATGGCGTAGTGCTGGGTCCTGCCCTTGTGTCACAACAACCTGTACATGCTGCAGGCTTGGAGAAGAGTGGCTGGAAAGATGCACAGTGGGAGGTAATTGTAGAATCATAGAACAGCTTGGGTTGGAAGGGACCTTAAAGATCATCTTGTTCCATTTCTGCTGCCATGGGCAAGGACCCCTTCCAGTAGACCACGTTGCTCAAATCCTCATCCTACCTGGCCTGGAACACTGCCAGGGATGGGGCATCCACAACTCCCTTTGCCATTGCCTCCAAACCCTCGAAGTAAAGAATTTCTATTCAATATGTAATCTAAATCATCCTTTTTCAGTTTACACCACTCTTCTTTGTCTTATCACTCCATGCTCTTGTAAAAAATCCCTCTCCAGCTCCTTTGTTGGGTCCTTTCAAGTACTGTAGGGCTACTCTAAGGTATCCCTGGAGTCTGATCTACAACCCCAACTCCCTCAGCCTGTTTTCACAGTAGAGGTGCTCCATCCCTGTGATCACCTTAGTGGCTTCCTCTGGACTCACTTCAATTAGTTGACATACTTCCTGTGCTGGGACCCCAGAGCTGGGTGCAGTGTTCCAGGTGGCGTCTCAGCAGAGCAGAGGGGCAGAATCCCCTTCCTTCCCTGCTGCCCACACTGCTTTGGATGCAGCCCAGGACACGTTTGGCTCTCTGGGCTGGGAGTGCCCATGGCTGGGTCATGTCCAGCCTCTCATCCCCCAGCACCCCCAAGTCCTTCTCACAGGGCTGCTCTCCATCTGTTCATCCCCAGCCTGGACTGATACCACGGTGTGCCGGTTTGGCCAAATTTGGAGGAAATATCCTCTGCGAGAAAGGCAGGTTACAATCAGCCCTCCCCCTGCAGGTTCGGGAAAAAAAAATTTTCCTCAAAGGAAAGTGAAAGAGATAAAACTATTTATTTAACCAACACACAGGAAAAGGATAATAATGCTNTCATAGAGGGGTGATAGGAGATACACATCATAAAGTCACCCCAAGACACATGGGTTGCTGTAGGCCAAGTGGAGGACCTTGCACTTGGCCTTGTTGAACCTCATGAGGTTTTCATGGCCCCACTTCTTCAGTTTGTCTAGGTCCCTGTGGATGGCACCTGTTGTTCTGGTGTGGATTGGGGGTGTTGGTNTCATGGCCCCACTTCTTCAGTTTGTCTAGGTCCCTGTGGATGGCACCTGTTGTTCTGGTGTGGATTGGGGGTGTTGGTTGACAGCAGCTGAACATGAGCCATCGAGTGCTCAGGTGGCCAAAGAGGCCAATGACTTCCTGGCATGTATCAGCCCTAGAATGGCCAGCAAGACCAGGGCAGGGATTGTCCCCCCTGTACTTGGCACTGGTGAGGCCACACCTCAAGTTCTGTGTCCAGTTTTGTGCCACCACACTACAAGAAGGACATTGAGGTGCTGGAGCTTGTCCAGAGAAGGACAATGGAGCTGGAGAAGGGCGTAAAGAGTTAAGTCCTATAAGGAGCAGGGGGGTTGTTTATCCTGAAGAAAAGAAGGCTCAGGGGCGACCTTACCGCTTTCTACAACTACCAGAAAGGAGATTGTAGCAAAGTGGGGATTGGTCTCTTTTCCTCAAGCTGTGCTGGGGAGGTTTAGATTGGATATTAGGAATCATTTCTTCACCAGAAGTGGTTATCAAGCATTGCAATAGGCTACCTAGGGAAGCGATTGAATCATCGTCCCTGGTGATGTTTAAAAGATGTGTAGACATGGTGCTTAAGGGACATGGTTCTGTGGTGGACTTGGCGGTGCTGGGTTTATGTTGGATCTTGATGATCTTAAGAGTCTTTTCAACCCAAATGATTCTGTGATTCTGTGTAAACAGACCAAGGGTGGAAGTGACTTGCTCGAGTTTATGCAGTAGTTCAGTGACAGCTGAGATTACAGTCTTTCTTCACACTTGGCATTAAGCTTTGCATTCTTTGTGTTCTCCCTATAAATCTATTGAGTTGTACTCGGAGATCTGATAGGGGCATTGAGGTAATTTCCTTGTGTTCTGCATTCTGCAATTACAACTCCTTAAATTAGGTTTGTATTTGGGGGTTTGAAGATATGATTGCTGTTGCAGCCATCTCCTTTAAAAAGATTATATTTATGTTATTATTTTACATCCTATGGTAAACTGTTTTCTTTGTTACAGATATTGGATTCCTTTTTTTACAAAATTGTGTTCTATGTGTTTAGGGAGAAACTCATTCGCCTTCAGCACGAGAACAAGATGTTAAAATTGAACCAGGAAGGTTCTGACAATGAGAAGATTGCCTTGTTGCAGAGCCTTCTTGATGATGCAAACTTACGTAAGAATGAACTGGAGACAGAAAACAGGTAAGAATTTTTTTCCTCTCTTTCAGTTGATTTTTCTACAGGCATCCTCAGGATAAGAAAGACATGGATTTAATGGAGTCAGTCCTGTGAAAGGTCACAAGGATGTGGTTATAGGACTGCAGCATCTTGTATGAGTAAAGTCTGAGGGATAGAGACTATGTAGCCTGGAAAAGAGAAGGCTTAGGTTAGATTTTATCAATGTATCTTATCAAAGTGTCTAATGGGAGGGTCTAAAAGAGATGAAGCTAGACTCTTGTCAGTAGTAACAGGGCAAGAGGCGATGGGCAGAGCTTCAACACATTATATTTCATCTAAATGTAAGAACATACTTTTTTTCGCTGTGAGGGTTGCTGAATACTGGAGTATGTTGCCCAGAGATGTTGTCTCCATCCTTGTAGATATTTAAAACCCAACAGGATGTGTTCCTGGGTAGCCTGCTCTACCTGACCCTGTTGGATTGAGTCAGTCAGCATACAAGCATCTGTGGGACCAGACAGAATGCATCTGAGCATGTCACAGTATTTGGCTGATAGTGATGTGAGGCTGCTTTCTATCTAAGCTTCTAATCTGTTCTTTATCTAATTTTCTTCTACCTTCCCCTTCAACTGGGGGGGAGGTACCTGAAGCCTGAAAAAAGGTAAATACTGCCCTCACCTTCAAGAAGGGCAAGAAAAAGAGCGTGAGGAACTACAAACACTGGTCAGCCACAGCTCACTTTCTGAAAATTTCACAAAGCAAGTCCATCTGGAATCTATTTCCAGCCACATGAGGGACAGGAAAGTAACTGGGAAATGTCAACGTGAATTTATTTAGAGCAAATCATGCCCAACTAATCCAATTGTATTGACGATGCGATGTGTGCACATGTGAAGAAGGGTGAAACAGAGGACGGTACTTAGCTTAGCTTTAGCGAAGCCTTTCATAAAGTGTTCCATGGTATCCTTATGATCAGAATGGTTAGATATAAACTAAATTAGTGGACAGTAAAGTAAGCAAAAAAATTCATTGGGCAGTGATTGGACAGCTGAGCCTAAAGCAGTACTGTCAATGAAATGAAACCCGACTGGCAACCAGTTCCTCAGTCATCAGTACCAGGACCAGCTGTTCGTCACTTTTATTAACAACTTCACTGATGAGACCGACTGCACTCTCAGCAAGTTTGAGAATAGTACCACTTTGGGATATCCTGAAAGGGAAAGCTGTTATTCAGAGGAGCTCAACGGTGCAGAGAAATGAACTGATGGGAGCCCTGTCCCTTGGCTGTGGAGCAGCTCTGCTGCAGAAGTCCTGGGGTCCTAGTGGGTGGCAAAGGAGGATGTGTTATCTGGGGACCTTGCAGTCGACTGTGATCTGGACTGTTCTCACTGAGGTGCAGGCAGGCAGTCTGGGAAAATGGTTGTTCACCTCTCATCAGTACTTATGATACCACATCTGGACAGAGCATGTAATTTTGGATTCGCGAGTGCCGGAGAGATGTGGATGTGTAGAAGTGCAGCAGAATACTGCTAAGGTGAGAGACACTAGAAGGTGTGACAGGTGGAATAAAACTGAGAAGTGGGTTTGTCCAGGCCAAAGAAAAGGTGGCATAGAGGAGATTGTACTGTGATCTGCATCTACCTCAGGGGAAGGTAGCAAGAAGACAGATTTGGGCTGTTTTCAAGAGATTATTAGTGGAAGGACAAGAGGCAACAGGCAAAATATGGAGTTTGGGTCTGAGCTCTAGAAGAGAAGCCCAAAGAGACAGTTAGACCTCTATGCTTAAAAGTGTCCAAACCTGGTACTGGATGTGGTTGCCAGCAATCTGCTGTATGCACCTGCTTTAAGGAGGAAGTTGGATCCAGGCAACCTGTGGACATCCCTTCCAGCCTCCAGGTTTATAGGGTTTCTGTAACAGTGTAAAAGCATAAGCTAGCAGCTCTCGCACAGTAAAACTGACTGTTAAAAGGTCTTCTTTCATGTATATAGAAATTATTTCTGCATGCATTTATGTTGTCCTTGAGGAATATGAGAATGTTCTGGATGAACATCTGGATGTTATAATCTCTGGAATTGCTGTAAGCTCTAACTACTGCTGTAAATTTTTTGAGAGTAATTTGCAGTATTGCATTTTTTGTGTAGATGAGCTGGAAGCACTGGACGCTAAAACTCTGAGGCTTCCTCTTGCAGTTGTTTTTTTTCCTGAAAAACAAATATGGTCTTTTTCCTAGATTGGTAAATCAGAGACTTCTGGAAGTACAGTCCCAGGTTGAAGAACTACAAAAATCTTTGCAGGATCAAGGTTCAAAAGCTGAAGATGTAAGTAGAAATGTACATCAAACTTACATTCGAGTAGTTACCATTTTTGAAACTTTCGCCTTTTTGTAGAAAAAAAAAGTGAAAGAAATATACAAACTGAGATTTATAATAGTTTTGCATATTTACTGGTATGGTCTTATCAATAAATTGTGCTTCTCTAACCAGGATGTAAGACAATTGTCTAGATTAGAAAACCATCCTATGTAGAGAAGGTGTCAGATATGTTTTATTTGAATAATTGTGTCTGTTGCAATAGAAAACTATTTAATTAGAATAGATAGTTTTGCAGGGAATTGAGGAAATGTTGATTCTCCATGAATAAAGCATCTAAAGTTGTTTTTGGTTTAGTTTTCTTAATGAAAGTTGAGGACTTTCCAGCCACTGGAAGGTCTGTAATTGTTCATGTAAATGTATCTCAGAATGATAAAAGCAAGGGAGACCAAAATGAAAAAAAAAAGGTCAACATAATGCGGCATTTTCTGTTTCTGTATACAGAGTTAACTTTATTTTAAATGTAAGAATACACATTGTAGCTGAGTTAGTGTGGAAAACAACTTTCAGTCTTCCACTCAAAAATTTTTTATTATCTCCTGTATTTCAAAAAAGAAGCTCTAGAATTTTCTTGAAAGCGGTTGATTTGTTGGACTGTACATGCATAGTGTATGCTCACAATCTCAGTGTGTCATGTTGCTAATTGGCAACAAATTGTAATGTGTTGCTTTCTATTTTTGTGGGTTTGTTTTAACTAATTTATATAAAACAGTGGAAGTTTTCTTACTAGCTGCTTGTGTTCATTTAAGAGTGTGTTAAATTTAGTTTATACTTCTAATTTTCAGAATAAACTATATGAATGTAAAACACCTAGTTGATTTCCAATAAGATTATTTTCCTGAGTAACTTAGAGTGTTTTTTATAATGCACGTTAAAATAGTTCAGTTCTGAGATGTTCTTTGTTCTCGTGATTATTGGCCAAAATCTTTTCAGGGTGAGCAAGAATACAAAAGAATTATTCTCAGATATTGAGTATTTGTAGATGATCCCTGTCTAACTGAATTCACATTTATTTACTGCAATTTTAATTGTGTCTCTTTTGAGGCACTGGTTGAGGCAGTATTTTAGGGTATATCTGCACTCATGGCTTCTTTGTAGGTGTGACCATAGCAGTGGTGACTTATAGGCACTGATCCCATAGTCTGTTTTGCTGAGTTTGATGTGTAGGATTTCATTTACTCTTAAGGGAGCAAAAGAGTGAGTGTAGACTCAGGGAAGTGTTGAGGATGCAAGAACCTCTGACGTGGTCTTCATACAATCTCCCTGACAAAGCAGAGCAAACCCCAGAAGTTAAACCCAGCTGCTCAAGTAGATCGAAGTTGTGGTGAGACTACCTGAGTTATCTGTAGGATATCCGTAAAAAAAGAGTGATTCTTCAGAAATGTATGAAAAAGCAATAGGAGAGACGTGGCATACCGCTCGCCAATATATCGTTTTCAGCTAATTTCCTGGTTTTTGCTATTTTTCTGCAACAATGCACTGAAATTCATATTTTTACATACTTATACTGTAATTGTGCTCAATCCAGAAAATTGACACTCCATTTTAATTCAGTCCAGAAATGTTTGATGAGTGCTCAGGTTTGTTTTTTGTTGGGGGTTTTTTGGTATTTTTTTTCTTTTAAGTTTTGTTCGGTTTTAAAGCTGAAGTTATTTCTCGATGTGCCCAAAAAGACATAGAGGTACTGTCCTAACCCAGGCAAATGTCCTTGCAGTGATACATGCTGTGTGCCAAGGTCCACATGGGCAAGCAGTTCTGATTTTTATATACTGAAGTGCAGTGGAGGGCAGCTGTGTGTCTTTGGGCCTGTAATGGGCACTGATACATTCTGTTGGGATTATTGACTAGTCCATCCTGGGTGTTACCTTGCTAACCAGGCAAAGGCCTCCTTACCCCCGTATTTCAGACTGCAGAATCAACTCAGATATGTCTGGTGTGCTCAGAATAGGTTTGACTTACTGTCTTCCTGAATGCAGTAGTTGCATTCGGGAAGACAATAAGCTTGTTGAGGGCTACTCAACAGTTTCCTGAACAGCTTTGACTACATCATTTGCATGTCTTACCACTGTCCTTTATCATCCTTGTTCTCCTGTTCTCTGCCCTAATCCTTTCTTATATAAACACCCTGCCTTTAGTTAATTCTGCCCCACTTGTTAAATCCATCCCATGCCTGTTTTTCATAATGTAAAAGGCAGTCTTGGCCTTACATGCTGTTACTGATATAACACTTCCCTAAAAGGTCCCCAGAACTCTGTTACCTCTTCAGTTACCCATGAAGTTCAGCCACTTTGTTATTTTCATGAGACACTAGAACAAGTTGCCCAGGGAAGTTGGGGATGCCCCATCCATGGAACATTCAAGGCCAGGTTGGACAGGGCTGTGAGCAATCTGACCTAGTTGAAGATGACCATGCTTGTTGCAAGGGGGTTGGACTATGTGACCTTTAAAAGTCCCTTCCAACCCAAACCATTCTATCATTACCATCAGTATCCTTGAAATCTGACCATCCATCATGGTGTGTTTTGTAACTTTCATCACCTCACAGCATTGCTGATCTCATCCAGCAGTCTTCTGAAGTGATGATCCATAGTTTCCCACACCCTGCTAAGTTAGCTTAACCTTAGGCCAGAGCCTAGCCATTCTGCCCATAACCTTGACATGTAAAACAAAACCAAATTTTGCCCAGAAGAAGGGAACAGACTTGTTCCTTTGGCTTGTTTAAGCATGAAAGAAACTTCAAGCAAAAGGAATTTTATCTATCGTTTTTAGGAGACTCATGTTCCTGTGAGAGAGCAACCATTATACTAATTACATTTTAGATTTGTATATGAGTCTTTAAAGCTTACTGATACTGCAGAAATACCAGAAATAGTGTTTGCCCATTTTTAGAGTGATCTGTTTGAATTTATCTGACAAGTGTGTACAGGATCTTTGGGTGCCTGAAATGGCACATTGAGTGTTTTAGTCTTTTTCCTAATCATGTGTCTTGGGTAAATTAATGTGGGTAAACTCAGTTCTGCTTCTTTAAATTTTTTGTGCTGTTTATCACAATTAGTTTCTTGCTTGTGAGAACATGATCTGTCTAGATGGGAGAGGGGTTATTCCCTCAACAGTGCAGGTACTAGATAAATAATACACCAGTGGAATCAATGTTGAGTAGTAGTTGTGTCTGTTTCAAGATAAACCCAAGAGCAGTACAAGGATTGCAAAAGAAAAGCCGAGTTCAGTTTTGATCTTCTTACCTTAGGGAAATGGGCACTGCTTCCAGCTTTTTCTCTTTCTTGTCCTAGCCAGCTGGGTATTCTCCTAAATGATCAGATATAAGTGATGGGGACAAAAATGATTTGTGACTGATAAAGATGCATACAAATATTTTTTGTTACAGAAAAGGTGGTGTTGCTGCAGTTGTTCAGGGGACTGGAAAAGAAAAAAGCCAAATAGTCAAAACCTGCAGATCCTTAGCTGCTGCAAATTTCTGACTGTGAAGTCAGTAGAGCCATGTCGACTTGTTTTTATGGCTACCCACCTTTCCTATTGTGTGATAAGAAAATCTCTCATTAAATAATGAAAAAACATGCCCCAGGAATGTGATCAAAGACAGTATTTTGAAGTAAAACCAAACTAAAATGCTTTTTGAGTGCAAACAGTAATTTTTTCTGTTAGCAAGGTGTCTAAACCTTTGTTGAAAGAACATTGGAGAAAAAACAATGAAGTAATTTTGTTGATGATTTTATCTTATATTTTGATGATATTTTGGACCATCAGTCACATGCTAAACTTCCCATGTGATTAATACTGGATAAATACAAACCAAAAAGGCAGTTGCAGATTTAAATATTCTACATTTGCTTTGTATTCAATCAGTGTGGCAATAACACAATTCAGTATCACACCACAAAAACACCTGCATCTCTTAATTCTGATTGTAGCCCAACAGACTGGCTATTTTCCTCCATTTTGTTAGTTGTATGATTTTTATTTTAAAATTACTTTCCAAGATAGCAGTTGCTCTCCTTTGGAATTCTGGTTTAAACACAATGATTTGTAAATGTGCTTCTTTATTATTTTTATATTTTTGGGTTTAGTGACATGTTTTAGAAAATGTTACAGGATGAAATTGCTCTTGAGAACAGAGGAAAAAATTGCACATGCGTGAAAAATACATAGCTTTAACTTTTTCTGTTCATGACTTTCTAAATAGTTTCTTCTGTTGGCTGCTGTTTTGCTTTATACTAATGTCATCTCTGTTTCTTGGCATGGGCTTCTGCTCAAGGCTATTGTGAGTATGGCTTTCTATTTACTTAACACTACTTTCAGTTCATAGACATTTATTGAGTTGGGTTTTTTTTTTCTTTTTGAAAGATACTCACTGTGTATGAAGTGAGTTTAAAATTTTAAAATTACTTCAAAGTTTTTATTCAAAGAGCTTATCTAAACGTGATTTAACCAGAAAGTGGAACACTGTAAGTTGTACAGTGATTTTCATGTGTCTGTAATCAATAAAGATAAGAAACACAAAAAAGGTGACATTTTTGCTACACTCCAGTTAGAAATACTCTACTCCTTCCAGTTTCTGTGGGGATGGGAATTTACTTCAACTAATTTGCTACATGTCTTCATGCAAGTTGCAATGCAATATTGGTAGGACAGCTCTTCTTGCAAATTTTGCTGCACTTTCCAATACAAAGTATGAACAAATTAAGACAACTGCCATAGTATTCTGTCTTTTATGGATCTTGCTTTTATTGATCTAGTTCCTGGGAAAATATTTGGAAAGTTCTAAAGGGCTCTAATTTTACTAAAGTCACACAGCTGTGAAGAGAAAGACTGCTACCACAGAGGCTTTACAGTTGTGATCTCAAACTGAAGTAAAAAAGTTGGATTTTGGTTAGAATGCCAAAATTGCATGTTTTCAAATAATTTTTTTAATATGTTAAAGTTTCACAATATATTAAAATAAAACATTTAATTTTCTATTTTAGTCAGTTCTTCTGAAAAAGAAACTTGAAGAACATCTGTAAGTATTTTTGTTTGCCTATTTTGCTTGCAGTTTGAAATGATGTGTTTTCTATATGGTGAGGAAGGCAGACAGTCATTAATCATGGATCTGGAAAATATGCAACTAAGAGACATTAGATAACACAGGAATATTTGAGAATCTGCTGTTCAGATTCTGTATCTTTTCCCATAGAAAACTGTTTTGAAAGTAAGAGCGATGAGGTAACCATCATTTTATGTTGGGTAGAAAACTTTGCTTAACATTGTGCAAATCTTTGCTCAAGAGGACTAAGTAATTTTTTTCGGAGGAAAGCATGTTAATATAAACAAAATTAATTTGTTTTCTCTTCAATATACATTATGGCATAGAAGGTAATACTTTAGGGAGTGCTATCATTTTATTGTGCTATTTTTGCACATCTTTTATTTCCCTAAAAGAGTATTTGCTTTTTGACTGGCTTGCAAAAAGAATTTTCTGTTGCCTATGGGTTTAGCCATTCTTTCTCAATGTAATATCAGTTATGAGTATTCATTTTAGGCCCTCACTGTACAATTAACTCTAAGTTCTAAATTAAGTACAGTTACTGACAAAGAAGCTGTTTGCTGCTGCAGTTCTCCATACAGAATGATGTTTTTCATCTTATCTAACAAATATTTCTACAGTGATATTGTCACTTGTCCTTATGCCCCACAGAAAAAAATCAGTCATGCCCTTAGAAATAATCTCTCTGTGAGGATTTTCTGTACTGCTTAGTGCTCATTTCAAGCACAGTAATACTATTGGGGAAACAATATGTGCTTTTGTGGTTTGTAACAGTGAGAAGCTCCATGAAGCTAACAATGAGCTACAGAAGAAACGAGCTATTATTGAAGATTTGGAACCAAGATGCAACAACAGTTGTGAGTTACCTGTGCAGTCCATTTCTTTTCTTTGTAAATTATTTCATGTGCAACATCTTTAATTATAATACCTAAAGGAGGTGTCAGGTAAGCAAAATGTACATTTTTAATGGAAGTGACATATATGTTGTTAATTTCTCTGGAAACTATGGTGGCCAAAAAGATGCTCTTAGCACTTGAAATGCATGGGATCACATTTTAGAAACCACTGTAGTAAGAAATCATAGAATGCTAAGAGATTAGAATGAACCTTAAAGATCATCTAGTCCCAAACCCCAATGACATTGGACACAGAAATACCAGCTCAGTGCTGTACCTGCTGTTGAACCTCAGCTGTCCAGAACTGTCATGTCTTGTAAGACCCTAATTTAGAAGATCCTTGCTGCTGTCACTGGCTCATCTTTACTTCCAATGTATATTCCTTCAATGTGTTTTCAAAAATGTGTTTTCAAAAATGTGTTGTCATTTGAGCAAACTTTCAGTTACTGATCAAAGAGAATATAAGATATGTATCATATTGCTCAGAGGGCATGCAGAACCCAGCATCTAGTTGGTTTTTAGCACATTATTGCTACATTTTTTTCAGAGAAGTAATGAGGGAGGTAGTCTGGTTTTTTTAGAAGACTAGTTATTATAGAACAAGGCAAAAGATTGTAACCAATGGCAGCTTTTCTGGTTTGTGGTAAAATTATTCATAGTGCGATGGAGGAAAAAATAGAAAAAATATAATTTTGTTTTCTAAGATCTGAGAAGTTGTATAGAAGATATAGAAGTAATAGTGGCTTGACATATTCTTACACCAACACAAGAAAAATCTGTGCGGTTAAATTGTCCTACTGATCTTGACTACTGCTTAAGAAAATGTGAGAGGAAAATTAAATTTAGTATATTTGTGTTACAGTTTAGCAGATTTAAGCAGGAGTTGTTAGGAATTATTCCTCTTACATAAAATAAGAAAAATCCTATTTGTCTGTATTACATGCCAAGATATTATCATAGCTGTAAGTCTTTAGTAAACTGATTTTCTAAATGTGTTCAGTAACATGATTGCTTTATGATTCAATTTCTCTTTGTCATAATTTAAAAAAAATTCAGTTTTATGAGATTTTACAGGAGTACATATTTTTAATGTGTTTCTGAGTTGTACAGTAATTAAATCTGTGATATCTGCTACATCAGGTTTCTTATGTCAGCTTTTCTTAACTGAAATATATTTTAGCTGTGTCTTAAATGTCTCTTGTAAAACATGAAAATATGCATAATACAATGATGTTATTTTCCAATATGTGCATCTCCTGACATAAAGCACTTAAAATTGAGGAATTACAAGAAGCTTTACGGAAAAAGGAGGAGGAAATGAAGCAAATGGAAGAAAGATACAAAAAGTATTTGGAAAAGGCCAAAAGTGTAAGTAGATGTGTTCCATGTTAATGATCCCTCTCTGACGTGGATTGTATTACATGTCCACTCTGGGGGAATAAAAATGAAGGAGGTATCTGTATACAGTTACAAGTAAAAGAGAAGGAAGGCCTATAGATTATCGTCTTACTGTTTCAGAATTTAATATGGATTAATTCTGCAGAAGATTACCCCATTTTTGAGACTCTTTTATTGATGCTTTTTCTCAGTAAAGTGATCTTTTTGACTGGATCACCTTCAATAGCTGTTACATTTCTCTGATGATGTTCAGCGTTCTCTTTGCCTTTATTGCTTAATATATGCTTCTGTTGAGAAAGTGACTGGTATTTAAGTACTGAGGATATGGGTATACTACTAGCTTTAAAATGGCAATATTGTGGTCTTAATCATAGCCCCATTTCTTCTCTTACTATACTTGGCTATTTTGAGTTTCTTAAAAGCGTATCAGTGTCTTTGGATACTTATCATTACATTGGAATCTTTAAGTAGGTTCCTAATTTGGCAAAACTTTACACTTTCTTCCTTTACTTCTGTGGAGTTTCCTGAATGACTTCTTGTGAAATCTCTTCAGGAAGTATAAACAAATTTCTCCTCTGTCCCTCGCCCCCCCCCCCCCAATTTTTATTGGTTGTTGTGTCTTAGAGTATATTCCATGGAAAGACAGATCTTCCCTTTTCAGTAAGATTTATTTCTTTTTATGTACTGTGTTACTATAGGGTATTTTATACAGCAGTAGCATTAATTAGGTTAACATTTTGTGATCTTTTTATCAATTTTCATTTTGAGTTTTATTTGTGTTTGGTTTGGGGTTGTTTTGGTTTTTTTTCTCATTATTGTTATTGATGGGTTTTGGTGCAAAGTTTTTTGTGAAGACCAGTAGAATCGTTATATCTTCCGCTATGGAAAGTGTATCCAGATCTAATGAGCATTTTCTTAGAAAAATAACCTGCTTTTATAGAAGAGAATAGAATCATACAATCATTTAAGTTGGAAAAGTGCTCTGAGATCATTGAGTCCAGCTTTTGACTGATCACGACTCTGTTAACTAGACCATGGCACTACGTGCCACATCCTTGAACACCTCCAGGGATGGTGACTACACCACCTCCCTAGGCAGCCCATTCCTATGCTTAACAATCCAACCTAAACCTTGCCTGGCACAGCTTGAGACTATGTTGTCTCATCCTGTCACTGGCTGCCTGGGAGAAGAGGCCACACCCCCCACCTGGCTACAACTTCCTTTCAAGTAGAGAGTGATAAGGGCTCCCGGAGCTGTCTTTTCTCCAGGCTAAACACCCCCAGCTCCCTCAGCCATTCCTCACAGGATTTATATGTTTACTATACAGTAAAAATAGCTCACTAAAATTTAAAGCATTGTTTCATTTCAGCATCTGGACACAACTCTGAAATAGATAGAAAGACAAAAGATGAGAAGTCTTATTTCTGTATAGCCAGAGGCTGTTAAAAAGTTTCAAGCCATTTTCTATTACAGGCTTAATGATTCGGGCATTTTGCTGCATTTGTTCTTGGTTTAGCTTTGTTTGCTGGCACTCTTGGATGACACATATGAATGTACCAGGTGTCCCTTCATCTTTTTAGTAGCATAATGATTATGCATGTGCTATAGAATGCTTCTTGGCTTAACAGAGCTACCTAGAAATTACAGCACCTGGTACCCCAGGTAGGTGAATCATGGCAAATATCTATAAGGACAGAAGCAGTCCTTCGTCAAGCAGGAGAAATTGACAGGCAGGAAAATCATAACTATGAAGAGAGAAACCTTATAGAAGATGCTTCTATCACCATGGGCCCAAGGTAATGTAGCCTGGGTTAGGAGCT
Source organism: Dicrurus megarhynchus (assembly GCA_013399195.1). Taxonomy (NCBI): domain Eukaryota; kingdom Metazoa; phylum Chordata; class Aves; order Passeriformes; family Dicruridae; genus Dicrurus; species Dicrurus megarhynchus. The sequence continues at coordinate 200,244 of VXAD01006089.1, forward strand.
GCAAATGTGAGTCTGGGTTACTGGACCTTTTAGGTATCACTTTTTCTTGTCAGTAGTTTTGTTTCACAGTCCTGTAAAAGAGAGCCCTGTTCAGATGCTCTAATATGTCATGCTTGATGAGAGAGGTAGACATATTTTAAGTCGCTCTTTTTTTTATTTCTTAACCTGACTTAAAAGGTTTTAATTCCTTAACAAGGTTTTGCAGTATTTAATAAAAGCAAACTGTTCTCTTACAGGTCATCCGCACATTAGATCCTAAACAGAACCAGGGTGCTGCTCCTGAGATTCAGGCACTGAAAAATCAGTTGCAGGAGCGGGACAGAATGTTTCATTCCCTGGAGGTAGTAATCCTTGTGTTTTGTGGTAAAAGCTTATTGTTTTTTGATTAGAGACTAGTATTTCTATTATACTTTGGCTTTAAATATATGGGTTTTTTATGTTTTATAGAAAGAATATGAGAAAACAAAAAGTCAAAGAGAAATGGAGGAGAAGTTTATCGTTAGTGCCTGGTACAATATGGTAAGAATCTCCCAGACCTTTTAATTGAAAAGAAAAAAAAAAAGAAAAGGAAAGAAACTACTAATACTGTTTCTTTCTGGCATATTTATAACAGCATTTATTCATTTATGGTATTTTTGTTTGAAAAACATTTTCCAACACACAAACACAGAAACAAATACTTTTTAGTAATTTTAAGCTATCTCTATGTAAGAGTATGTTCCTACAGTAACCTTGGGGAAAATAAAAAAAAAGGTTGTAATTTTCAAGTTTTAAAATCAGAAATGGCTCAGATCACTATTTTGTAATCACAGCCCTTCAGTTATACAAATTACAGTACTCAAATTTACTTTGATTCACCACTCTCCAGTCTTCCAGTTGTTTCTAATGAAGGGGCACAATCAAAGCAGTTAACTTGCAATTCAGCTTAAGTGCTCTGAGAAACAATCCCTTTAACTTGGGTGCAAGTTTAGCCCCATACAAAGAGTGAGGGCAGCAGCAAGACCCTCACTTAAATTATTCAAAGAGTAAGTTTGAATAGAAAATGTGATCTGTGCAGCCATACAGCTTTTGCTGGGCCTATGTGCCAGGAGAGTTGTCACCTACATCAGATGTGTTCAAGACTTCCCTTTGGCAGACTGGTTGCATTGAAACTTCTCTTCATATAGGAAGACTCCTTGACATCTGTAACTTTCACTCTGCTCCATCATAGAATTCAAACTCCTCTCTGTATTCCTTTGGAAGAATTTCCTTCTTGCTGTTCTACATCCTTCTTGTGTTCATGAATAGCAAGTCTAAAGTCAAGCAGAGTGTTTGAATTGTTTACATATTAAAGGTATTTTCAAGTGACTAGTGTCCTTGCGCAGTTTTATAACATTAGTCCCACTGACAATTAGAAGACAAGCCTGAGGTAAGATCCACGGTTCAGTGACCTGTCATGAACACCAAGACAGTCACTGATAGCTTTGTCTGTATCATTCTTTAATTAGCCTCTGCTTCTATACACAACTGCACAACCCACCACAGCTTTCCTAATTTCCTCCTTGCATTTTTGCCTGATGAGAACATACGGTTTCCAAGACTTACGGTTTCCAAGTGCTTCTGACATATGAGCTGGTGTTTCCACAGAGGTTGACAATACCTGAACTTTTTTCAGAAGAAAAGTACTTTTCTAGCTCAACATGCTGAGAGGAGCTGGGAACTGGGGGGAGCCCTTTTGAAAAGAATTATCTAATTGCCATGAGAAGCGTATTTTGAGTTCTTAGGTGGTTACTCTACACCTGGAGAATGACTGTAGGGAAGGAGAGGAGTTCCACACAAAGTATTAGGAAGAGTATCTTACCTTTGTCCTTGAAAATATGATGCTTTGTGTATGGAATTCAAAATAGTTTAGTCAGTGTGAAGACAGAAATAATGAACAAAATGTAAATGAATAAAATTGTTCAGTGTTCTGTATTGGTATTCACTGAGAATTTCTCTTTGTCTGTAGGGGATGACTCTGCATAAAAAAGCAGCAGAAGACAGACTGGCTAGTACAGGCTCAGGACAGTCCTTCCTGGCTAGACAAAGGCAAGCCACGAGCACAAGGAGATCTTACCCTGGTCATGTCCAGCCAGCAACAGCAAGGTAGAGAAGCCTGGCCCTTAGAAAGAAAACTGCCCTGTGATCCAGGCCACTTCTATTGCAAGTGACAACATTCAAGGAAAATAAACCAGCATCCTTTCTCTTTCTCCCTTGTTACTGCTATTATTTTACAGTTCAGGAAAGGGTTTTATTACGCTTTCTCATTGTTATGTAATGCCCTTTGCTTACATTTTTTGGAGTTCATTTCTCTCTGCATTTTCTGAATGTGCCAAAATTTTGAAAACATCTAGAGGAGTGCTGTATAATAACAGTCGTATTTGTATGAAGCCTGGTCTCTTATGAAAAACCTCATGTGGACCATATGACAATGTAGATTTCTTACCACAGTTAGTACTTTTGTGCCTGTAAGTGTTGTTATGCTTTATAAGACTCTTTTTGTTCAAAGGGAATTAGCTTTTTTATTTCATCTCCTAACCTGTTGCTTCAGAAAACGCTGAAATCTCATTACAGAAATGCAAAGCTAGATTATAGTATTATTGTGAAATCTATTTCATACTAAAAAAACTCACCAATGCAAAAAAGAAAGATTGGGGTTTCTTTTTAATCTCCTAAGTGCAAAGCTTGCTCTTATTCTTGGCATTTAGGGAAGGAGGATGATTTTTTTCCAGGTTTTTCTTTATCAACTGGTGTTACCTCTTTTGCTAGTAGAGATGAATATATTCAAATGGTTTATTCCACTCTTCTTTGTCAAGTGTATGCTTAAATACATATTCTAAAAAGGTGGAGAAGTATTTAGAATGTGCTAATATGCTACTCTATCATCCATTTAAAAAGGACATTTGTTTTAAAATTTTATAATTATGGATGACCAATACGTAATGGATCAAGGCCCCAGTTAATATTGTTAATGTATTCCAGTTGTCATCCCCTACCAAAAGACTTGCTTTTAATATATTGATTCAGGGTATAATTGTATCAGTTGCCTTACTAATGGTACCAGTGCCTTCAGGTGAGTTTATTGCTGACTTTGTTGGAAACTGGCTGTGATTTGTTGTACTGCCTTTTTAGTATATAGCTGATTATTTGTTATAACACCTTCATGTTGATCAGTGGATGGAGGCTCCTCCTATTTAGGTTCTGTTCCTACAAAGTTGTGCTTTTTCCCTGACCAGTTCTATGCATTCCGCATCATTTTTGTCAAAGAATTGATGGACATAGAGGCCTGAGTATTGGGTGGAAGTTTCATATACATACATCGTGTTGTGATTCAGTTTTAAACAGTTTTTGTTTCGAGACTGTTTGGACCCTAATGCACATGCAGTCGGGTTTATAAATTTATTCTTTCACCTGATTTTAATGCCCTCCTAAGTGGAGACATTGTTGCATAAATCCCTTTACAGAAAAGACATACTAGCATTTGTCAATTATACTAGTATTTATAAATCTGAATGTGTATTTTAATTCAAAATTTGGGTGGAATGAGCAAAGGGTAATTAAAACAAGTGCACCTAGATTAAAGGGTTATAAACAGGTGAATGACATTTTTAGTTACTATTGTTTTATCCTTGAGTACATCACCATCTGTTTTAATCTGGGCTAAGAAATGCATTCAGTGTCTGAAAAATATTTTCAGTTCCAGTTACCCCCGCCTCCCAGAAAACAGATGCTGAATTCTACATATAGTTTTGTCTTGTATTCCTCACATTTGGAAAAAAATGGTTTTTAAAAAATTTCTGTACTTATGCAGTGTATGACTGGTATGGGCTATGCTTGCAAAAATTAGATGAGACATTGCAAGTTTCTTGTGTGCAGAAAGGTAACAATGCAAAGGGAGTTGTGGATAATTTCTGTAGCTCAGTGAGGTGATATACTCCATCTTCTGTCTCTTACTGAGGTACAAAATGCTCTGTATACAAAAAGCTATCTGTAATTATCTAGATGATTACAGTTTTTGTGGAATATCTTTTACTGATCTTGTTGTGCAATTGATTTTAGTAACTTGAAGAACTCTTTACCACATGCTATATGTGAACAGGAGCAAGACCACTCCTCTGAGGAAATTTGATGTTCCTGTTTGAGGTTACAGCATTTTATATCACCCAGAGCAAGAACATAAAAATACCTAAAGCTCCATTTTTATTTTAATTTTAATCTAGCTGACTTTTTCTGTTACTAAACTGCCAAGGGCTCTTTGTGAAAGAAAGGGATGGAACCCTAATGGGAAGTTTTATCTCTTAATTTTGTCTAGTAATTTAGTTACTTATTGCTGTTAATTAGGCGCAGGTCTAAAAGAACTTGAACACAATCAGCACACTAGAATAAAAGTAATTGTTTTTAATATGTTAGTATTTGTTTTACTGTTTTGCCCCCAAAGTTTTGATGACAGGCTAATGCCCCTGAGAGTTAGGAGATGAACAGATGCTGGTTAGAAGCCTTGTCATACGCTTTTACTTTCCAGTCTCTGATGGCTTCTTTTGCTTCTTGGTGGTTGTTGGCTTTTCTCTTCTGCTTTGTGATTCTGTCTTTCCTTTTTTCCTTTAAGACACTAAAGTGTTTTCTGTAGTTCTCTTCCAAGACAGATAGCACCATTATATAGTATCAAAGAGCAACACAAGACTCATATTGAATCTGACCTTTACTGTTGCTCATAGTAATTGCTAGGCAAGTGGACAATCATTTTGTCTTTGAGAATTTACAAACTTGCAGAACTTCTGGTATTTCCCAGAATTTATGTTGAATATTAAAACCTAAAAATGTACTGCACTCTTACAGAAATATACTTGGTTGCTGTCTGGTTCCAGTAAGTCATTTGTTCTGTCTTCTATTAGTGATTAAGAGGAGTTCAATTCTTTGTTCTTCAGTGCTTTACTTCTTTAATATGCTGCATACATCCATTGTTAATCTTTCTGTGTGGATGAATGCAAGTGGTGAACATCATTAAACCTTCTTTTTCGCAAGAACAGCTTCTTTATTCAAAGGGTTCAGCTTCATCGTTTCCCTTGTTTGTTATGTAGCTTTGTAAGCAGTGTGTATTAAGAAAAAGAAGGAGTTCAGACTGTGACTCCAGGGAATAAACATATATAGGGGAGCTACCAGTGAATGTTCTCTATTTGTCTTGCCTTGAGTAATAAAAGAATATAAGCAAAAACCCCAACCTGTGAAACAGAATTCTCTCAGTATATTAGATAGTTCTGAGAAGTTTTTAGGAATACTTTTTTCCCCTAAGGCAATAAAAGACTATTTACATCAAAATTGTAGTGGTCATTACTAAGCCAGTGCTATATCCTGTCCTGATACACTGCAGAAAAAAACCCCTACAACTGAGCTTAAAGAGAAAAGTTTCTTCAGGGCAGAGATAAAACAGCTGAGGAGTTCATGAGAGTACTTTTCTGGGCACTGTGCTGAGGATCTGCCCCGAATAATCTTTCTGACAGATTTTAATTAATGCCAATAAAAGATAACAGTTAAATGGATAAATATTTTCATTGTTCAGAGCCAAAGCTTAGTTTCTGACCTAAAAGGATGTATGTGCAGTCCAGTTCATGTACTTCTGTGGAGAGTTTTTAGCATATCATTATCATTTTTAGCTTATCATTACAGGAAAAAAAATATTCAAGTTCCGTGTTTTCTTGATAGCAACACATAACCACTTGGATCATAACATGTATTTTCTAAGTGCCATGAAAACTTAAGTAATCTCATTTAAAGGTTGTGTGTTCCACCCACAGTGCGAAGGTAAATACATGTCTGGAATATACGCCTTTATGTATTGCAAAATGAAATAAATATGTAATGGCTATAAGATGCCTTTCATTCTGTTTGGAAATAATCAAATGGCAATCTTGTCTTGTTCAAGTGTCCGTCGTGTTAGCAGTAATGCTTCTGCAAGTTTTCAGTGGCTCTCCATTCTGTAAGGAGCACTGGCATTTTTATATGTGTATGAAAGGATTAACAGTGAATATTCCTATTACTGCTTTATTATGATCTCAAATAGTAAGTGGTGTGTGTAAGCTGTCAAGAAAATTTAAAAGTTTTTGGTAATTTTGAAGTCCTTGGTATTTTGACATGTGCTAGTAGCTTTTGCTTTTCCTTTCTTCTCTAGCATATGAGACTATACACTTAACAGCTTCCTGAATGATTTTAAGTGGGTTTAATTGTCCTGATGTGTTGACATTTTCTGTAGATTTGGTAGTGGAAGGTATTTTAATGTCACCACTTGATTTTCTTCTTGTTAGTGATTTGGAGGAGGACTATCCTGAATGTGGCTAACTTTTCTTTTTCTTAAGATGTAAAACAGTATTTCTTATTTACTTATTGTATAGAGATTTTTTTGTTCTTGCCCAACATACTGACTTTTTGCAAGGATTGATGAGGGAGGTATTTTTGCACTCAGTCAGCTATGCAATACTGGCTTCTTATGGGTTTTTGCACATGTGTTTTAGGTAGAATGTGGACTCTGTGTGGTGCAGTAAGATTGTATTGATAAACTTCAGTATCTCCTAACCAATTTTAGCAAATTTTGCAGGCATTTTCCTCATCTGGCATTGCATAAATAAATAGGTAAAAGGGTTTATCAGGATATATTCCAAGTAGTGAGGGTTTTTGGAGCAAATGTCAGATTTTACGTAGGATCCTAGCCATGCCTCCAGTTTGTCACTCTTAAGGAATCAAGAACATACCCTGGCATGGCTGATTGGATTGCCTGACTCCTATGATCTTTCTTCCTTGTGGAGGTCCAGAAAAGTAGCAGAATTTTGTCAGTGATCCTGCAGGCTAGAACTAAAAGTAAGGTGTGATTTCTTTGGTTTGAAAATGGAGGAGACAGATGCAAGCAACTAGTCAATACAAAAATCAGGAGAGCAGTATATCTTTCACCATTTTGCATTTTGGTGTTCATTTTAAAATGAATGAAGAAGAACCTGAGCTTATTGAGCTGGGCTTTTATCTTTTTTAATTAAATTTTAATTTTAACTGAGTAAGTGTTAGAGGTTTTACCTGTGTATAAGGCAGAAGCTGTCATTATCAGCCACTGCAACCTCAGACTTCTTGCATCTGGTACAGTGAAACCCTCGAAATTTTGACTCTGTTGCCAGCTCCACTGTACCATTTGGAGATGCTGAGGACTTAGCTAGCTTCATCCTCTTTTTTTCTTTGACTTTTTTTTTTGTGGATTCATTAAGATATTGGGACATAAAGTTCATTTTTAAAATGCATCATCTCATTGAATTAGGCGATGAATTAATGTCGACTTGGGGGCTGTAGGAAACTTGACAAATCATACTGTCCCATGAGGCATTGAAACAGCACTTGGCAGTATAGCCAAGACAGCTTCCCAGACAAATTGTCCTGGTGTCACGCTGTAGTCAGTGGATCAGTAGGAACTTGTGCTGACTGCTGTAATCGAAGTCCTCGTCTGCTAGGGGATGATGTTGCTGTCAGCTTCACTGTGGTCCCGATTCTACCTTCACCTTTGGGCCTTGCCAAGGTAGTGCAGGACTATCCTGAGGTATATTTCTGCATTAGTTGGCTCTGGTAGCAAATCAGGAGTTTGTTTTGCTGCTGTTTGCTGTGCACATAAAGTCATTTGGAAAATTGCATATCCTTCACTCCCCTTTGCATGTGGTATCACTTCCAGACTGAGAGCAGATTCCATTTGTCAGATAAAAATTTCTTGCTGCTGTCTTGCTGCTATGGGTCTCAAAGACTGATCCATACAACATGAAAAATACTGCTAGTAGAGGGAAATACAGATCAGTTGGGCAGCCTTTCCTTTCTGGTGCTGACTTTATTCATTGCTTTGCATTAGAGAGGTCCTTTGCTATCAGATGAGGTTAGAATATCAAATTTCAGAAAGAGGAATGTGGTTGTTTTAATCATTACCAAAGGTGACATTTGTCAGCACTTTGAGGAACTGTTAACTACTGTAGCATGGCACAAATCTGAAACACTGCAAAAGCAATTATTTCCACAGGTATATAGTAGTTTATTCTGGAAATGGAATTTGAATCCCTAATGATTATACCTAACTTGAAGAGAAAAGAGAGCTAACAAAAAGTCCAATTGTTACTGTTAGCATGCTCACGTTGTTAGCCTGATCATAAAAGTGGATGGAATTTTAAGAGAAAATCCCCAGTGGTGTAGTATTTATGGGGTTATAAAATAGTTGTAATGAGGCCATCAGACTTTTGATTTGGATTTGAATATAACATCAGTTATATAATTTAAAATATTGTAAAGCAGAGATTATTGTTCACAGCCACAAAAGGTTAGTAAGCTGGAGAGTAAACTTATTTCCTGGAGGCATCAGTGATTTCGAGAGAGATTTTAAAGCTTTTGTTCAGCAGTATCAGTAAAGTCTTGGAATAATTATAAGCATTACATTATAAGGCCACAATTTTTAAAATTTATAGTCTGCTTTGTATTCTCTTTGTCACTCCTCCCTAGACACATTGTCTGCTGCATAAACTGTCTCTTTCTACAGATGCTGCAGATGCAGTGACAGGTTATGCTGAATGAATTTACCCTCACATCTTGCATCTCTGTTGTCTTCTGTGTGTTGCTGCCTCAACAGGTGGCTTTAAAATAGAGAAACTGACAGACAACTAGAACATTATAAGAATTTCTAGTCAGGAAAGGGCACTAACAGTTGAATTTTTACATCCTTGAAAGATAATACAGTGTCCTGAGTTTACAAGACCTCTCAAAAGTACCGTTGACTCAAAGAGAATGTCACTTCTGTGTATGTGCAACATACGCTTGAAGTGCTACTAAATAGTAAGTTTGAACTAAATAATAGCCAGGTGAGACTAAAGGAGTAGATTATATTCATTTATGCACAATAGAATAGGTACATGCTTATGTAGCTTGAACTTCTAATTTTTTATAGAATAACTACAGTGATCTTCATATTAATCCTGAACTGTGTAACTTTATTCACCAAGCAGTGCCAAGCAAGCTTAAAAGACAATGATTGCTCAAAATACACACCCTCAGAGTCTTTGGATGTGTTGAATGTGTTAAATTTTTTATTCCATTTGATATGTGTCTCTATGTTTCTGTTTGTTTTTCAGCTGTGGTTAGTATTCTGGGTGGATGAATGAGAAGGAAAAAAAGACAGATACACAAGCTACAGAACTTGTAGCATAAATACTCTTTTTTATCTATTTAACCTGGATTGTCCCAAGAAACATTCTTAGAATCATTTTTGACCAATGCAATACAAGGGAGAAGGAAGTGGGGAAACAAGCTCTAAATTCAGTTTGGTGAAGCCAACTTGCTCTTTGCAATATGAAAACAAAAATGCACATTTAGTGCTGTGCCAGTGCTGTGTAGGGACATCTGTGTTACCCGGGGGAAGTGGAAGCACCGTAGCTGTGTCAGTAAAGCATTCCATTCCAGTTACACTGGCCAGGAAAGAGGGTGCATCAGTGAGGATGGAGAACTGTGCCAACCTCTCCAATTCCCTTCCAAACTTAGATTCCTTTCTGCAGCATTCTGGAGTGCTCTCTTGACTGCTCAGTGACTCTACTCAGCTTACTTTAACAAGAACATGTATCATTTTCTGGCAATTCAAACCTGTATTTGCATGCAGTGGATAGAACTTGCCAGTGCAGTGGGGCAGTGATGCTGAGCCTCATGCACAGGATGAGCTCTGATGGAATTTGAATGCCTTCAGTGGTGCTCAGAGCTCAAGACAGTTGTTGTGACTCTGATTGTCTTTTAGCGTGTAAACACATGCAGTATTGGGAGGGCACCTTTCACTTTATCTTGCTTTGGTTCTTTAACAGTTGTACTCACAGACAGCAGGAATGCCTGAGACTTGCTCATTGCCGTGTAAACTTACTTTCCATAGCTTTATTAGTTAAGAATGGTGCCCTGAAGAATTTTACTCAGAAGTGTGTAAAGTTTAATTACAGCTAAATTTAGATATTGACCAAGGCTACTTTGTTGCATTTACCAATTACTGGCCTGTAACCTTCCTGTTAATTTGAAGAGTTGCTTGGCAAAGGTATTTTCCCCGTGAATTTGCACAACTCTTAAGTAGAGGTGGCCTTACTAAACTGCTTTGAAAAAGACCTGTTCTGTTCTCTGTTTTGTTTTTTTTTTTTTTTCAACAGTAATATGTTATCTGCTTTTTAACTTTCTTCTTTATTCTTTTATTTGCAGTGATGTGGTTGCATGACCTGCAGCATTATTATAACAGGGACTGTTCAATGCATGACTTGCTTTTCTGTCCAGACTGCATAACCAAAACTTAACCAGTTCTACACTTAAGACTCATGGCCATCTGATTTCAAAGGGGGATCTACTTGCAGAGAAGCTTACCATCCTGGGAAGTGGCTTTCCCATTTCCCACTTCCACTTACTCTTTCTCTTCACAAAAAGTCTCCTATGAGGCTAGAAGAGAGGAAATCCAGTATTCACAACTCAACAGGAGGCGTTCTGCAAACTGACAGAGCACTGTCAGCTCTCCATCTTACTTCCACCTGTCCACTTTATTTAATTCTGATTAACAGTATTAACACACAGACTTCCTGCAACATTTTCATATACCGAACTATAAAAATCTAGTCTTAATGAGTTCCTAAAAAAGGCCTTTTGGTTACTGTTAAAATTGCAAAGCACCTGCACCCTTAAAGGATCCACTTTGAATCTTTAAACAAATAAAGTAAAGCGAAGGAGGTGTTTTACCAGGAGAAATGGCTAATGAATTGCTGCTTGGCGATCCCATCTTCCTTAGAAAACCAAGCAAGTTTCATCTGATAATCTCCGAGCCAGGCAAACTACCGGGTGGTATTTTGTTCACAGGCACTGCCTGCTTCCTTAATATGTATATACACAGTAGTTTGTGGCTGTTGTATTTTTCTCTCTACATTTGAGCTGTGTTGTTGGTTTCTTTCAGAAACTTTTCTTTTCAATCTGTGTACAATTGTTAAAACAATCTGAGGAAAGACCATGAATGGAGATAATTATGAAAGTCATCTACACTTTCAGTATTATGCAGACTGTCCTTGCCAGTTTATAATTTGGATCGTTTATCTTTCACCTGTACTGTTTTTTTCCTTTCTTTTTTTCTTTCTTCTGTCACAGTCTTAGCTATTTAATTTCCAATTGCACTAGCTTGGCTGTTTCTTTGTATTTTGAAGTTTAGCTATAAGATTTGCCATATGTAGACAGTGTAACTCAAAATGCTTTGTACTGCCTATATTAATTTAAAAAGCTGCTTATTTAATATTCCTAAATATCTGCACATTTGTACTACTGTATCTTTGTTTTGTATTGGACATCCAGTACTGGCAAGATTCAGAAGATGAGGGAGTGCTGTAGTGTTGTAAGTTAAGAGGTTTATTGTATAGGAGTTAGTACGTAACAAACAGGGAAAGGGGCTTTCCAGCCATAGGACTGCTGGAAAAACTGAGAAGTCTGAAGGCCGAGTACCTTAAGCAGTTTGAGTTAAATCCAGTTTTAGAGAAACCCCATTCTTGCTCACCTGGATCTTAATCCTACAGAAATATCGATATGAACTCTGCTGCCTCCAGGAATTTTGGTTATTTAGGCAGTAGCAGAACCTCCAGCCCTGTTTGCCATGGGGCACCCCCACACTGAAGAAGCGTTGTGCCCACTTGTCTCTGCAGTCTCTTCTGGTCACACACACAGTGCCTGCATCGTCCCTGGCCCGTCAGGTGGGCTCTGACAGAGCCATACCTCGTGCACAGAGACACCCACTTGTGTCCAGTCCTCAGGGATCCTGATCCCACAGTGTCCGTGGCCTTGTGCAGAAATGACATGGAGATAGGACAGATGTGTGCCCCAGAGCGGGGTGGTCTGTGCTGCCTGGCAAAGGGGTGGGCCGGCAGGAATGGGCTCCAAGTAGGCCAGGCAGCAGAGTGAAGGATAAAATTCAGATCCCAGTGAGAACTGTGGTGTTGTCCCTTTCTGGATACTGTATCAGGTACTGTGGCTACCAGGTGCTCTGGCTGACAGCTGTCCGTAAAGGCTTCAGATGGGGATATGTCTTCCCTGGTCCACCAGGGCCAGGGACAGTGAAGTCTGACGTGACCTGCAGCCAGGATCTGGGGTTTGGTGATAACGAGTCAGCTACTCCTGCAGGAGAGGCAGCAGCATTTCATCAGACTTGAGTCCAGCAGAGAGCTGAAGGATTTGTCTTTCCAAGTCCTAACCATTGAATCCCTTGTTATGTGTCAGGGCAAGCGCTACTAGTAAAACTTCTTTTAGTTGGGTGTTAAAGGCATGGTATGTTTTTCATTTGCAAGTGCTGCTCCGGCTGGGACCACACCCTGCCCCAAGTCAGGCTGGGTGCAGGATCCCTGAAATCAGGGCACTGTGCTGGGCAGGAGGGGATTGCTTTTTTTGTGCACCTGCCTCCACGGGTGTCCCAAAGTGATGCCGAGCAGTACCTCATTTCTCCAAGTGGTCTGTGCAGATTAGAGACTAAGTATCAGTTGTTCTTGAGCCTTGATGACATTTGTATGTAAGTGTGTTTAGCTTGACAAAAGTTGTTTGAGTTTACTAATGCAACAGAGAGATGCCTGGTGGAGCCAGTAACTTTCAGCAAGGAGCTGGCTACTTTAATTAGATTAACCTGGCATCTCTGTCATGAAGTGGTTGTGAGCTCTCAACTCAGAGCTGATCTCCAGCATGTCTCTGATATACTAACTTCATTTGTGCTGCATAGAAAACTCTCTTACCTTCTTAATAGCAGCTTGTTTGACAGTCCTGAATTAAATGTTGATCAATTATCAAAGTAATAACTGTTTGTGAAGTTGCCAGTGATATATTTTCTGTAAAAGAATGAATTCTTAGAGTGTCAAAACATTAATTTCCCATTTCAGTTCATCTACAAATTGTGTAACTACCAGATTGTTATGGTAGCAATATTAATATACATACCTGTATATAGACAAATAAAACCTCATTAATGATAATTGGAAACAAAAAGTTTAATATTTTTTCCCAGTCAAATACACTAATGCTTCCAAGGTGATAGAAGAGTGTACAGTTGTTAAACAAGTTGTAAATAAACGCTTATATAAAATGTAAATGCTTGTCTTCCCTTTATTTGGTATTTGGTTCTGCAAAGGAGGGTGGATGGCAGGTGGGCAGCACCAGTGCATCAGAAAGCACAGCGTCCTCACTCCTGCTGGGAACCATCCCATGCGGCTGCCTGAGGTGTGTGGCATGGCTTGCCTCACCAAGGGCCAAGGCCAAATGACCAAAGAAAGACAATTTTCCCTTGCTGATGAAAGCTTCACAGCAGATGTAGCTAAGGGAAGAGACACTGCTAATGTGGACACAAACATCCTTCCATCCTGCACTGATGAGCAGCTCTGGTGTCTGGGGAGGAGGAGGCCTGGATGGGTCTCAGAACGGGCCAGTGCTGATCTTTGTGAAAGAGAAGGCAACAGCCAGCAAGCGATACTGAGCCCACAAGTGTTGTGGGCAGTACTGGGGCTAAGAAGGATGTGCAAAGACCCTGACAGAGCCTTCTGGGACTGGTCTGTAAAAAGGAGTAGGATCAGAAAGGGAAGGGTGCCCTGGTGGCTGTGCTGCCAGCCTGGAAGTGACTGGAGAACTTGTGAGGCTGAGTGCAGGCTGGGGTAAAGAGTTTGCTGGCTGGGAAGGGCAGGAGCGCCCCAGAGGTGGTGCCCAGCTTCCTCCTGCACCACAGGAGTGAATGGTGGAGGCAGGAAGCTGCCAGACCCTCACTTCAGCTGCCTGTGGTTCACTGTGCTCCTCTGCCCTCCTCAGTCCCACCTGTTGCTCCTCTTCATATTTGGCATGACTATAGCATTCCCTGCCTTTGACCATCATTTGCCGTCCCATTCTTTTCCTCACTCCTAACCTCTCCTAACTTTTGCTATACATCTTTTTCCCTTCCCAGCTCTCCCACCCCGCAGTGTGCTGAGACCCACGCTGGTATCCCTTGTTCTGGCCTCCACTCCCCACTCCCTGCTCTGCTACCTGTCCGCTCCTGCAAGGCCATGACTTATGCTCTTCATGCTATGGGGGAATTGTGCCCTTATCCCCCTGCTTCCTGCTGTCCCTCCGCAGCTGCTGGCCCAGCAGGGAGGATGCAGCACTGCAGGTTCTCTTCCAGCGGTACCTCTCCTCCACACCCCACAGCTGCACTGTCCCCCAGGTTGCAGGAGGTGACGGCTACTGCTGTGTTAAAAGGTGCAGTGGAAGCACACTCCAGACACTGCACATTTTCCCCCTGCAGTTCCCGTTTTCCACTCCTTTTGTCCACAAATAACTTCTGAGTGCCTATATACTATGCACATTAAGTATAATCCTGCAAATAAATCCTTGTACCCATTGGCCTGTCTCAAAACCCTTAGTGTACCAAAGCAGAGGGCAGCACGTTTGTATCCACGTGTGTGTTTGGCGGTGGGAGACAGCAGCACCCTTGGAGCAAGGCTGCACGAGACTGGCCGCAGGGTCTGGAGCGAGGGCGCTGCCACCCTGCCTCCAGCGCGGGACAAGCACCGCGGGGGAGTCTCCACCCGTGCGGGGCGTACCGAGTTCCTCTTCCTTAGGGGCTAAAACTACAGCCTCAAGACAGCGAAGTTGCCATGCGGCAGAGCAGGCTGGCCAGAAGTGAAGGTCAGCTATGCCAGAGCAAAGAAGATTAAGTGATGTAGCTGGAAAATCTTCGCACATTGAGTGTACCCACTCCTTCCCTGGTTTAGTTCTCAGAGCCCCAGGAGGCAGCGGAGCCTCTCTGCCTCCTGGGACTTCCTGCTGGTAGCTGGGAATGGCCTTTAGTCCTTCACAACAGACAAGTGTCTCAGAGCTGCAGCTGTGCACACATGTGGATGTTTGGTTTCTGCGCCGAACTACACTGTCCACAAACTAACAGGGAGCACAGCTCTGTGCCAAGAAGGAAACCCAACCTGAGCTCAGGGCAGAGAATGGAAACTCTCCCAACGCCCAGTGCCAGCGACTCGATGAAGGCAGTCACAAGTAAAACATGAGGTGGATGCATTTTCACTGGTTATCGCACCACCACGTGCAAGAGCCTTTCTTAGGCTGTGATCCAAACAGGAAAAGGTACCAAAATAACAACCCAGACCTCTTATTAAGGCAGATCAGAAGTTACAGACAGATTACATCGATACTCTAAAAAGCTTTTCAGGGGCTTCAACTCCTCTGTTTCCACCCTGTTTCCTACCCATTTGTTATAAAACATTGGAATAGCTGTATGTCTTTCTGTCTGCCCCTCCCCCAAACAAGGGCTCTCTGGCAGCCCTCACCAGAACCGAACCCGGCACTCTCTGCTGACAGCGCAGGAAAGGACACGGCAGGCTCTGGAGCACCATCAGCTATAGGGGATCTGCCGCCTG
>VXAD01006091.1:258-13317 GCA_013399195.1 Dicrurus megarhynchus
CAGCGCCCTGACGGGGCTGCCGCTGGCTGGTGGGGTTGAGTTCCCGGCACCCAAACGGGGTGTTTCCCACTCTCCGTGCCCCCTCCCATTCCTGCCCAGGGACCCCCGTGCTCTGCCCCCCGTCCATGCGCACCCGCCCTCGCGGTGACCTGGGGACCTCGCACCGCTTCTCCCCGGTGCCTCGGGAAAGGAGGGGGCTGCCCGCCCGGATCCGCTCACCCGACCCTGCCTGTCCCTCAGGGTGGGACCCCCCCGCGCCGGGGGGGCCTGGAAGATGCGGCCCCTCTTGCAGGTCGTGGCGGGGCTACTGCTGGCGGCGGCTGCACGGGGCAGGGCGATGGAGCCAGGTACGGCTGCGGGGGGCGAAGCGGCGCCGGGGGGCAGCGGGAGTGGGGTCGTGCTTTCCGAATACTTTCTCCATCCCAGCTGGGCGGCGACCCCCGGGCTGAGATGCGGGTGCTTGCCCTAGGCACGCAGCCCCACCGCTCTGCCTGCAGGGCAGGGCTGGCGGGAGCTGGGGACACGGCACAGGGACCAGCGTTTCCATCACTGACAGGAGCAGAGTGGCTTCAGCCAGGCTGTCCGTGTGCTGCAGGGGCTCGGCTCGCTCGGTGGACACACGTGGCAGAGAGGGGTGGCGAGACCGCTGTGGGCTGTGGCAGCTGTGTGTGGCTCCTGGCGAGGTGCGGGCAGTCCGTGCCTCGCGGTGGTGGGTGTGGGAGAACGACGTGTCCCTGGGGACCGGAGAGCAGCTACCCCACATCCCTCCTGTGCTGGCCATGCACTGGGCTGGAGACACACTTGTGCCCTCCGGGTTCCTGCACGCGGGCAGTCAGGCTGCGGTGGTATTGCTGTGCTGGCAGCCAGCTTGTTTCTGCCCTCCATGTGCACACGCTGCTACTGGCCATCATCGGCAAGCTGGGCTCCACTGCCAGCCCGGGCATCGCTGGGGACAGTCAGACTGTAGGGGTCCCAGCCATGCTTGGGGCATGTAGAGGAGCGACGATGGGTGTCTGGGGTGCCCTCCTTCAGTAAGGCAGAACAGGCTGGAGCACCCTGAGCCACTGGGAGTGGTGGAAGGATGGTGGCACGTGTGGCCTTGGACGGGGACATGCCACTAGGGAAACCATGTCCCCGTGCTTCAGGGCAGAGTCCAGCCCTTACCCGCTTCTGGGGTGGCAGAGCCAGGCACTGGGCTGTGTCACATCACATGCTCTCCACACTAGGATGGGCATATGGTGGGGTCCTGCTGGCAGGGAGGGGTGAGCACTGGGGTGGGCACTCACCACATCTCTCCAGAGCTATTTGAGAGCCCCTTGCTGGAGTCAGAAGAAGAACATCTCCTGCTGGACCCAGGCAACACATTGAAGCTGTACTGTGATGCCAACCAGAGTGGTGCCAGTGTGGTCTGGTACAAGGAGTCCCGGCCACTCGTCTCGGGGGGTCGCATCCGTCTCCGGCAGAGCCTGCTGGAGATCTCAGAGGTCGCCTACGAGGACTCAGGGCTCTACGTGTGCCGGGCACGGGGGACTGGGGAGGTCCTGCGCAACTTCACCATCTCTGTCTTGGGTAGGAGCCCCGGCAGCACCACCCAGCTGCCCCCAGGGCAGCAAGGCAGCCCGCCCAGCCCTGCAGACAGGGATGTCCCTCTCAACCCGTTTCCCTTTCCAGACTCCCTGGCGTCAGGGGATGATGATGAAGAAGATAGTGATGGTCCCCACGGAGAGCGAAATGAGGAGTCAGTCTATGTGCAGAGAGGTCAGTGCCACACCGGGGCACTGCAGGAGAGGGCAGCTGGGGCAGAACCAGGGGCATGGGGCACTGCTGCCTCCTGCTCCCAACACAGGCCCCCTCCCACTGTACATCCTGCATGTCCCCAGCTCCTTACTGGACTCACCCACACCGGATGGACAAGAAGCTGTATGCAGTCCCTGCGGGGAACACGGTGAAGTTCCGCTGCCCAGCCTCAGGCAGCCCCAGCCCCAGCATCCGATGGTTCAAGAATGGGCGTGAGTTCCGAGGGGAGCACCGCATCGGGGGCATCCGGGTACGGGCCAGCTCCTCCCACTGCAGCTTCCCTCCCAGGATCCATCTCCCCCATCTCACCTCGCTGCCTTACCTCCCCCTCTGCAGCTCCGGCACCAGCACTGGAGCCTGGTGATGGAGAGCGTGGTGCCCTCTGACCGCGGCAACTACACTTGCCTGGTGGAAAACAGGTTTGGCAGCATCCACTACAGCTACCTCCTGGACGTGCTGGGTGAGGGTTCCTCAGCATGGTGCTGATCTGGGCTTCCCCATGCCTCTCAGGGTCAGGGAAAGGGGTGGAAGAACCTCTGTTCATGGCCCATCCACTGATGCAACCCACATGTCCCTCGCAGGCCAGGGACATGGGATGGAGACCAGGCTCAGGTTGCACTGGTCTGTTGTAGGGCTGGGGAAGGGCTCTTTGTGGCTCCATGGTGGGTGGAGAAGGAGGGAGAAAGGAACCCGTGCTCTTGGCCACCATGTCAGTGACACCGCTCTGCTCCCTGTGCACAGAGAGGTCCCCGCACAGGCCCATCTTGCAGGCTGGGCTGCCTGCCAACACCACAGCCCTGGTGGGCAGCGACGTGGAGTTCTTCTGCAAGGTCTACAGTGATGCCCAGCCCCACATCCAGTGGCTGAAGCACATCGAAGTGAATGGCAGCAACTATGGTCCCGACGGCGTCCCCTATGTGCAAGTGCTCAAGGTAACAAGGGCTGGAAGCACCCAGGTCCCAGATACCCACCCTAAAGTGGTGATGGGGCTGCACAGAGCCCCCCGAAGAAGAGGGATACTGACCATCCATCCCTCTCTGTGACAGACTGCAGATATCAACAGCTCCGAGGTGGAGGTGCTGTACCTGCGCAATGTGTCCGTGGAGGACGCTGGCGAGTACACCTGCCTGGCAGGGAACTCTATCGGCCTCTCCTACCAGTCTGCCTGGCTCACTGTCCTGCCAGGTAGGGGTGGGGTCCCGGTGTGGGGTCTGGGATCCCCAGCATGCAGAGGCCATGCCTCAGGCCAACTCACTCACTCCCTGCAGAAGAGGAGCTGGTGCGGGAAGCTGAGGCCCCTGAGACCAAGTACACAGACATCATCATCTACACCTCGGGCTCACTGGCTGTGGCCATGGCCATTATCATCGTGGTGCTGTGCCGGATGCAGACGCAGTCGAGCAAGCAGCACCTGGAGCCTATGGCGGTCCACAAACTCTCCAAATTCCCACTCATCCGACAGGTGGGTGCTGAACTGGAGCCTTGGTAATGCAGGGGGACCTTGGTGACCAAGGGGTTCCATGAGTGCCTTGTGCCCATCACACCTTACCCTGCTGCCGGCCTTGGGGCTGTCCTTCCCTCCTGTGGCTCCCTCACCCCATTGCTCCAAGTGAGGGTCTCTCTGCTTTACTGTTGGGTCTTTGTTTGGCCCTGGAGCATGGGATGGGATGGCTGAGGACCTGTGTCTCTCTCCATAGTTCTCCCTGGATTCCAGCTCCTCTGGGAAGTCCAGCACATCCCTGATGCGTGTCACCCGTCTCTCCTCCAGCTGTGCCCCGATGCTGGCTGGTGTCATGGAGCTGGACCTGCCCCTTGACGCCAAGTGGGAGTTCCCCCGAGACAAGTACGGTGCCACGCGGGGCAGGGACAAGGGCTGCTCTCCCCAACTGCCCCAGGGACAGGAGCATGCGGGTGATGGATGGGGAGGCCTCTGGCCACCATAAGGCCATCCTTGTGATCTCTCATGGTTCTGCTTGTCCCTGCCAGGCTGGTGCTGGGGAAGCCCCTGGGGGAAGGCTGCTTCGGCCAGGTGGTGCGGGCAGAGGCTTACGGCATCGACAGAGACCGGCCAGACAGAGCTGTCACCGTGGCTGTCAAAATGCTGAAAGGTAACGGCTCCTGTGCCAGAATCCTGGGAACAGAGGTGGCATCAGCGCCAGGCAGGAGTGCCACCCAGCTGGCACCGTGACACAGCCTTCCTTCCCCAGACAACGCCACCGACAAGGACCTGGCTGACCTCATATCTGAGATGGAAATGATGAAGCTCATGGACAAACACAAGAACATCATCAACCTCCTGGGAGTCTGCACGCAGGATGGTGAGGGGGCTGTGCAGGCGGGGTTCGGGGCAGGGCGTGGGCACGCAGCAGGACCAGGGATGGGGACTGCTGGGGTCAGTGGCTAACTGGGAAGGGACAAGGCAGGGCAGGGCTGAGCAAGTGGCCGCCCTTCCCAGGGCCGCTGTACGTGATTGTGGAGTTTGCTGCAAAGGGCAACCTGCGTGAGTACCTCCGTGCCCGCCGCCCCCCGACACCCGACTACGCTTTCGATGTCATGGCGATGCCCGAGGAGCAGCTCTCATTCAAGGATCTGGTCTCCTGCGTCTACCAGGTGGCCCGTGGCATGGAGTACCTGGAGTCCAAACGGGTAGGGCTGGCATGGCCTGCATGGGCTACCTGAGCTGGGCACGGCTTGGGAGGGTATGGCGGTGACAGAGGAGCTATGTGTCCCTGGTGAACCCATTGTCCCTGTGGAAAGGGAGCCCAGCCCATTCCCACAGGCTGTCCAGAACCTCCCAGCCCCATCCAGCAAAGCTCAAGGCAGTACCTCCCCAAAAATGTGGGACCAACCTCCTGGGGAAGTGTTTGTGGCCACCACTGTGCCCGTCACTGCAGCCAGCTCGATGAGGGGATGGCCCCACCACTGCAGAGGTGCTGGGGGATGTGTGGGAGGGAAACGGTGATTTCAGTGTTTGAAGGGAACATGTGGAGCTGGAGTCACCATCTCACACCCCTGTGGGTGATGCTTCCCCCTGGCAGTGCATCCACCGTGACCTGGCTGCGCGCAACGTGCTGGTGACAGCAGAGAGTGTGATGAAGATCGCTGACTTCGGCTTGGCCAGGGACGTTCACGACATCGATTACTACAAGAAAACCAGCAATGTGAGTGGGGCTCCTGGGAGAGGGGAACAGGGACCCCCAGCCAGGACTGAGCTGAGCAGGGGATTGCTCTCATAGGGTCGCCTGCCAGTGAAGTGGATGGCACCCGAGGCCTTGTTTGACCGTGTCTACACTCACCAGAGCGACGTGTGAGTCCTGAGGGGAATGAGGGTCAGTTGGGTGTGGGATGAGGATGCTGTTGGCGTGGGACAAGGCAGCACTGTGGGGTTATGCATGTACTGGAGGGTCCCCATGAGGAGGATGGGGGTACTCTGTGGGAACAGTGGGGCACATATTCCCCAGGGGTGTTCCACTCTCTCCCATCCCTGCACCCACAGCACTGCAGGGTGCAGTGGGCCAAGCTGGGGGAGAGCCCTAGGATGTGTTGGACCTCCCTTTGCCATGTGTGATCCTAGATGGTCCTTTGGGATCCTGATGTGGGAGATCTTCACACTGGGGGGCTCCCCATACCCTGGCATCCCTGTGGAGGAGCTGTTCAAGCTGCTGAAGGAGGGGCACCGCATGGACCGGCCATCCAACTGCACCCATGAGCTGTGAGTACCGGCCGGGTGGGTGGGCAGGGGGCACGGTAAGACCCCGCTAACACCCCCTCGTCCCCAGGTACATGCTGATGCGGGAGTGCTGGCACGCTGTGCCCTCGCAGCGCCCCACCTTCAAGCAGCTCGTGGAGGGGCTGGACAAGATCCTGGCAGCTGTTTCGGAGGAGGTGAGAGGTGGGGAGTCTGGTGGGCGAGGGTTGGGCAGTGTGGGCACTGACAGCACTGGTGGTCATGGCACCATCCCTCCTTGCAGTACCTGGACCTCTCCATGCCCTTCGAGCAGTACTCGCCGTCCTGTGAGGACACCGCCAGCTCCTGCTCCTCTGACGACTCCGTCTTCACCCACGACCCGCTGCCGCTGGCTCCCCACCTCTTCTCCTATCCCAGCGTGAGGACTTAAGGGAGGGCAGGGAAGGGTGATGCCCTTCTGCCCTTGTGGGGAGGGGGTCCAGGTTCCCGCAAGGTCCCTGCTTTGTCCGGGCTGAGCAGTGCGTGGGCAGGGCCCTGAGCCACAGCACCGGGGCAGGGTGTCCTTCTCTACAGGCTCCTTTTGGGCACTGAGCCATCAGCCCTGGCTGAGATCTGCCTGGTATTGTGGGGCAGCAGGAGCTAGAGCCTCTTTGGGCAGGCACTGCCTGGCATGCCCATGGCATTGCCCAGGGAGATGGGCTTTGGCCAGCGCTTCAGTGGAAGTGTCTCTGGGCAGGAGCCCCTCCTGCTGCATCTGTACATAGCCACAGAGATGAATATTTATGTACGTGAAATATCAACCTGATAAATTATTTTTTTGGAATACACCCCGGTGCAGTTTCTGGGCTGCTCCTGGGGTGCAAAGGGCTCACCTAAGCTTGGAAGGCAGGTCAGGGGTTGCCTCCTTGCTGCCTCCTTGCCCCAGCCAGCACAGGGGCCTGCAATCACTCCTGGGGGACACGGAGGCAGTGCCACAGGTGCAGGAAGCGATGTCCCCACTCCCGTGCCTCCAGGCCCGCTCCAGCACAAAGCACCCTCGCATCTGTTCCCCATTAGCCTCTGCTGCACTAAGCCACCGTGAACTACCAGCATCGCCCTGAAACCGATCCCCCAACTGCCATGGGCTCCCAGGCTGGGAAAGTGCTCTGGGGCCCAGCCCCACGCACTGGGGACCCCCCCGCACCCTCCTGCTCAGGCCAGCCCGGCACTCCAGATAAAAGTGAGTTACGGGCTCTGCTCTGTCGCCCCAAAGCCCCTGGGAGCACAAGTTGGGGGTCTCCAGCCCCTGTCCCTGCTCTCTGGTGCTTATTTTGTCCCCCCTTGCCCTGCGGTGCCCAGCAATGACGACAGCGTGGGCAGGGAGGGCTGCAGCTGTCTCACCCCCTCCTGCCAGCCCGCTCCCCGGGTCTAGGGTTTCATCTAGGGCCAGGCTTTGCCGGCCGTTAGCCCCAGGATCTGGTTTCCTCCTTCAGCTCCCAGCTGCACTCGCAGCCCCCCGCCTGGAAGCTGCCTCTTCCAGCATGGAAGCTGGCGCTCTGGCACAGCCTGCCCCAAAACAGCCCAAGGGAGTGGGGGCTGGCAGGTGCTCTGGGGCAGGACCTGGGCCCAGGGCAGCTGGAAAGGGAGTCCCTCGATCCTGGCTGCTGCTGTGACGGTGCCGGGATCTGGGATCTCAAGATACACAGATCTTGGGACTTGACTCAGCCGTGGATGCTGTGCCTGTTGTGAATTGCGTGTGCTGGGGAGCCCAACAGCTTTCAGAGCCATCCCGGTGTCCCCTCCTTGTCACAGCCCCTTGCAAGGCTGCTGGGGGGCTCCCACTCCACTGGCATGCTTGCAGCCTCCATCCCCAGCCCAGCTCCCCTCTCTGTTGAGACGAGCCCCCCATTCCAGCACGGTGGGCAGAGGCAGACAGCCCACTGGCAGGTGTGAAACCTGCCTGTCCCGGCAGCCTGCCTGCCCGGGAAGGATCCCAGCTGTCCACTAACGTGCCAGAACCAATGCATTTTGCACAGCCTGAATGGGGCATTCACACGCTGAAGGGCAAATTGCCCAAGCTGCCCACAGGGGCTGCCCAGATCCCGGCTGGGACTGGGACTGACCACGGAGAGGGGCTATGCCCAGCTTGCCCCCACCTCACTTCTGACTCCATGCCTGGGTCAGCACAGAGGGCAGGCAGTTCTTGCTCACCCTGCACTGCCCTTTCCCTGGAAAATGAGGCCACAGCCAATTTCACAGGGTGAGGCATAGGTGGGTTTGCTAATCCTTAATACCAAGGGGTTGGAGGGGGGCACAAGGGGACATTGTGATCAGGGACCTGCCACAGCCTGACTCCATCCTTGCACACTTAAAAGCCTTGCCACAGGTGCAGGCAGTGCCTGCTACTCACAGCCCAACAACCCACACCAGTGCAGCCCAGGGATGCTTTCAGGGCTCTGGCAGTGCCCAGCACTGTGCCCACCTGCCTGCTCCAGCTTGGGGAGATGGCCCTCAGTCCCTCCCCGGGCACCACTGCATCCCTCAGTGAACCCCCCAAAGCTGCAGCAGTGAGTGGGTACATGGGCTGTGCCCGAGCCAGCTTTGCCAGGCACACAGGGCAGCCGGGGCCATGGCTGGGCAGGGAAGCAGCCCGGGGCGTCCCGCAGCCCCACGACAACTGGAGGCAGTTTTTATTGTTCAACATTCCTGGTATTTTCTGTCAGGGCTGAACCAATTGTCCTTAATCCGCCAGGCTCTGCTGGCCAAACAAGTGTGGCTGAGCCACCAGCATCCTGTCCGCACGAACAGGCCCCTTTTGTGAGGGGGATTTAGCGTGTAGCCCAGTAAATCCTGCTGGTTTCCTGAGGCAGCGTTCCCACACACCCCCACCACCACAACCCCCCCTTGCTGCCCGCTCTCAGTCCCTGGGCCCTGGCACCACTCCCTGCCCAGCCATGCCCGCGGGCATCCTGCCTGCCCGAGTTGTGGGGCCACGTACCTGCTGCTCCCCCAGAATATGCCTACTCCAGGGCTGCAGATTCCCCCTGCATGTTTCTGGGATATGTCTGTGAGTCCCTATGGGATGTGGGGTGTTGGTAGGGCTGAGAAGCTTCACAGCCACCCCACTGCGCTGCTGGTCCTTCATGGGATGCTGTGGTCCCCAGTGGGGAGTACTGAGGTTCTGGAGGGATGCTGTAGTCCTGGAGGAGATGCTGTGGTCCCCGGGGGAATGCTGAGCCCTAGGGAAGGTGGCTCTGGTCTGGGGTGGGGGAGGGGTTGTGTGGGGAAGATGCTGAGTCTTGGGGGAGCTGCAATAGTCCTTGGGGGAATGCTGAGTCCTGATGGATATGGTTCTGGTCGTGGGAGGAATGCTGAGCCCTGGGGGAGACAGCACCCCAGGGGCCAGGACACCAGCTGGTTCCTCATTCCAGCTCCGGGATGTGGCTCCGAGCCCCTGCCCGGAGATGCCTTCGCTTAACGACTTTGTTGTTTGGCCGGGAGCTGATGTTGTCTTTTCTCCACAAAACAAAGGCGACAGGATTTTATCTAGGGGGAGAATCTGGTTTCTGTGAGATGCAGAAAGCCTCTGCCCCCGGGCAGGAGAGGATGAGGCTGGCGGGGCGGAAAGGCACCAGGCTGCTGTCTGCCCCACTGGTAGGAGGAGCTGGCACTGCCCGTTTGGCTGCTCCTGCCTGCCATAGACCCTGTTCCACGACCTGCCTGTCATTGTCCCATGCTTGTGCCCCATGTGCCCAGGCAGCGAAGGGAGGGAAGAGCCCCCATAGGCAAGCGGGCAGAGAAAAGGGGCCCGTGAGCACCCACACATCGGAGTAGAGGTTGAGGCAGGGGTCCATCTCTCCTGTGGAGGAATCCAAACATTGGATCCCACCACGCTTCCTGCGTCCAGGGACACCTCACACACTGATGTAGCACACACAGAGATGTAGGCGTGCACCCAACCTCCCCTCCCACCCCCACGTCTGCAGCTCCTGTCCACGTACAAACACCTGCACACACACGTCTCCATGTGTGCACACTCACACCACCCTGCACATACACCCCAGGCGCACCCTCCAGGAACATCCACCCCCTGCATGCATCCACCTCCAGCCAAGCACACGCACTACATCTCCCACAAAACCCCCATACGCCCTCATACACCCCCACGCTCCCCCTTCACGCACACACGTGTACACCATCGTCCCTATTCACACATGCACACCCATGCACACACACACATACACACACACACACACACCACACAGCTCTGCACCTCCCTTCACGCACCCCCCTCTCCCCGCAGCGGCACAGCCGAGGCTCCAGCCCCAACGCTACTGCGGATCCCCAGCCGGACAGGCCAAGCTGGGAGTGCCAGCGAGGGCCGTGGTCCCGTGCTGCGGACCCCCCCTCCGTAGCCCCCCGCCTGCCCGGCAGACCCGGCAGTGCTGCGGGAAGCCGCGGGCTCTCAGCCCCATCTCCCGGCCGGCGGGAGCAGCTGCGCGGGGCGGGCAGAACGGAGCGGGCGGGCAGCTCCCCCGCCGCACACCCCCCGCCTTTAGGCTGGTGACAGTGGCCTTCGCGGCAGGACAGCCACGAGACTGTGTTGGAAGGGTGACAAACGCGACTGGGAAAAACGGTCTGCGGCACGGGGATGTATCCTGGCTTTGCTCTCCATCACCCGCACAGACGGATGGGGCTGGGAGCGGGGCAGGGCAGGGAATTGGGCTGCAGAGCTGTACTGTGTCCCAATGTGTATCCCGTTTGTATCCCTCCGGGTGACAGGACCAGTGCGGGAAGGGCACTCGATGGGCACTAAAGTCTGGTGAACCTGGCTCTACCTTGGGTGGATGGATCAAAGCCCAGCGTGGGCTCAGCCTCGTTGCCCAGGGCTGGGAGCCCCACACACCCCCTGAGGTCCCCGAGAGCAGCTGCAGCACCCAGACGGGCACCCTGGACCTCGGTCCCTCGGGATTATCCCCATGCTGCATACGGCTGCTGCAGAGATCGGCCTCCAGGTGACAGTACAGCGATAGCTCTTCCGCGCCGGGCAGATTTGCTCAGCAGTGATGGCTCCTGTCCCCTGCAGCTCGTGGCAGGGGTCCCGCCCGCATCCACCGCCCTTGTGTGTCCCTGGGCTGCCCCCCGTAAGGTTTCGGGGGACCATGGGAGCACCAGGGCAGGGGGACTGCGAGGTGAGGGACCTGAGAAGCCGAGGTCACCCCGGCAGGAGGAGCAGCCCCGGCGCCAGGCACAAGGGCCCGATACAGCCGCGCCTGCGGGCACGAAGCCGGGCTGAGCCCCACCCGCCGCCCCGGCTCCCGCCGTTCCATCCCTGCGGTTTCAAGCCCCGCAAGCCGCTTCCTGGGGGAAAGAGGGCCCCCGGCAAACCCTCCGGGCAGGATGCTCTCCGCTCCTCTCCTCTCCTCCTCTGCTTCCTTCCTCTCCCCCGGCCGGGCCAGCCCTCCCCCTGCCCGCCGCGACTCCTTAACCCTTTCGCCCACGCTCCCGACCGTGATCCAGCCGCACGGCCACGGCTTCCAGCCGCCGCCCCCGGCCCTTTGTGCAGGATCCCGGTGCTGCCCCCGGGGTCGGTCCGCGCTCCCCTCGGGCCCCGCCCCGGTGAACATCCGCGGCCGGAGGCGACTCGCAGCCAGCCCATCCTGCCCACGACTCCCGCGGGACTCCGCGCTGGGGTCTGGGGCCCCACGCCGGCCGGCCGTGACGCCCTCATTCCCCTCGGGGGGAGCGGGCGGGAGCCCCCGGTGCGGGGCCGCGGTCCCTTCGGCATCATCGCGGCGGCGGGGAACGGCCATGGCGGGAGCCGGGGATGCGCATTCTCGCCGGGCGTGGGGGCACACGGCCGTTCCCGTGGGGGCACCGTGCGGGCTGTGCGCGGGCACCGGGGCCTGCAGAGGGAGCTCGCAGTGCCGGGCGGCTCCGTGGCCACCGGCCGCAGAGCTCCTGCGTGCTCTGGGAGCCGGGATGGGCTGGGGGTGAGCACGACGGCGGGGTGGGGGGATCAGGGCGAACCCCGCAGCGGGGAGGCCGCAGCCGCCCGCGCTCCCCGCTGCAGCCCGCAGACAAAGCCCTGCGGCGGCAGGGCCGGCCACGCTGCCCGCTGTGCCGCACATCCGGGCGGGAGCGGGAGGCAGTGGCCGGGATGCCATTTCCCTGTTCCTCTGCCGGAAGAGACGGGCCGGAGCAGGGTCCTTCCTGCGGGCGCTGGCCATGGCACGGGCAGAGGTGACACAGCAGATGGGAAGTGCGTCTGAGGGCATCCCGCCACCGCTGCCCTGCTCCTCCCTGCGCCAGTACCCACACAGCTGCAGGTGGACTGCTGCGGGGCCTCACTGGGACAGCACGATGTGGACGTGACTCAGGGTGCCCAGAGCTGCCTGGGCATCGCTGCCCAAGCGGTACAGCCTCTGCACACCAGTGTCCCATTGGGATGGATGTGCTGTGCCATGTGCCCACGGACCAAGGGTTCACAGGGGGAAACCAGGCTGGGACATGTCCTGATGGTGGCCCCAGCTCTCCCCGCTCAGCCTAAGAGGGGGGCACATCAGCAGAAGGAGGGCAGCTGGTGACAGTTCCCCTGCTTGGAAGCAGCTCTAAACATCTCCCCACGTCGCTCACTGGGCCTCAGACACCAGGCTTTCTGAAGACACAAGGCGTTCCGCCCTGCGCAGGGCCCTGCCCACCCCTGGGGGGTAAAAATAAACGATTTGCTTTATTTTGGGAACGTGGCAGAAACGTGCGTGGCAGGTTGCTCCAATAAGAAAGGAGGAAAGTTGGCTGCTGGGCCCTCTCCCGGGCGTGCCACGCTGCGGCTACCAGAGCTGGAGTCGATCCTGGAGAGATGGACAATGTATTTCCCCCACTCAAGTGTAAACCAAGGCACCTGGGCATGCCGGGTGATGCCGTAGCTCTGCATAGGTGAGGAGAACTGAGTGGATACTCGAACTCGGTGCCAAGTTCATTCAGCACTGGGTACAGTATGGCCCCAGCTTCCACATGTCACCATGGCACGTGAGCATGGGGAGAAAGGGCCTAAAATAGGTCAGGTGCCACCAGCTGAGCCCTGGGCTGGGACCTCGGAGGTACAAACATGTCAAGAGCAAAACTTCCTGCCGAGTCACCCCACCCTCCGTGGGTGTGCTGGAGTGGCATGAGCTGAACATGGCAGTCTCTCTGTGGTGGCAGCACCCACCAGTGGGGTGACAATGGGTCGGGGACCTTGGTGTGGCTCGTCAGGAGCAGATGCTGAAATGGTTGCTCCACCGCCAGCCACAGACAGGGCAGAGGGAGCGCTTGGGCAAGACCATAGGGGCACCAGGGAGCCAGGTGCCCTCAGCGGGGCTGCCAAGGTGCGCAGGCAGGGCGGAGGCAAGTCCTCAGTGCCCCGCTGAGGTGCCAGCCCGCGGCCGCTCCAGGACAGCGTTTCAGCGGGGAAAAACTGCGCCTGAGGGGCAGCGAGGCCCGGGCAGCGGGCGCTCCCTGTCTGGGTGTGCAGAGCGGCTGCTCCGGGGCCCAGCCCGGCGGGGGGAGAGCGGCCCCAGCACGGCCGGGGACTCCCGCACGACCGGGCCGGGGGC
>VXAD01006091.1:14446-80593 GCA_013399195.1 Dicrurus megarhynchus
GGAGCCCAACGCGGCCCCCGGGTGCGGCTGCCATTTTGCGGTGCGGGCCGGGCTGACCCCATTGTGCTGTGCCCGCAGGTGGATGCCCGCCGCCCGGCATGGAGCAGGCCTGCGAAGTGAGCCGCCGCAGCTGCCTCGTCCCCTTCGGCACCTCGCTGTCGGCCGCCGAGCCCAAGGGCGGCCCCTTCGGCGAGGCCCGCGGCCCCGAGCCGCCCGCCATGCAGCTGGCGGCCGCCAAGGCCGGCTACGGCCAGGACCCGTCGTCCTGCTACATCCCGCTGCGCCGGCTGCAGGACTTGGCTTCCATGATCAACGCCGAGTACCTCGGCGGTGCCGCCGACGGCGGTGAGGCCCTGCCCGACCCTGGTTCGCCGGCCCCCCGCCTGCCCGCGGCGCAGGACCCTGCGGCCGAGGTGCCCCGCGGGGCCCGGCCCTTCCCCCTGCTCCTGCGGGACGGCGGAGAGGAGGCGCCGGAGGAGGAGGAGGAGGGTGCCGAGACTCCGGAGGAGGAGGAGGACGACGACGACGACTACGACGACGACGACGACGACGACTACGAGGAAGAGGAGGAGGACGACGACGAGGAGGAGGAGGCGACAGAGCCCGGCCCGCGGAGCCGCGGCCGCTCCGCTCCGCAGCGGGGCCCCGACAGCCGCCTGCAGCCGGCCGAGTCCGTGCCGGACGGCGGCCCTGGGGAGAAGCCTGAGTCCGCGGCGGCCCTGCAACTCGTAAGCACCGTCGGGGCGCGGGCGGGGGGGCCGTGGCCGCTGCCATTTTGCGGTGCGGCAGGGCCAGGCCGGGCCGGCCGCGCTGCCTCCTTCGCCCCGGCACCCCGGAGGATGGGAGCCATCTTACCGAGCGAGGGGACCCTGCCGGGGCCAGCGCGGGCTGTCACCGCGCTCCCCGCGCACCTGTGTCCCGGCGCGGCCGCCCGCGCTCCCCCCGCCGCTTTTTCTCCCGTCAGGAATAAGAGGTACCATCCCTCTGCCCAGCAACTGGCTGCGGAGTTCGGTGGAGTTTTTTCCCCGTTGGAAGGGGTTTTTTTGAGCGCAGTGCAGATGAGGAGGGCAGGAGGGAGCGTTCCCATCTCCTGCCGCTCCGGCTGAACGCTGTCAGAGGCTCTTTGTCTGGCCAGGCCTGAGGTTCCCGAGCTGTGAGACCTTGGCAGTGGCCGGGGAGAGGCCGTGTCATGGCCTGACAGACCTCATGGGCAGCAAACCTTGCCTCTTATTCAGGCTGACTTTTTTTTTTGTAAATTTTTCTCTATACTCACAAATTCCTTTAATTATAATATAATTAATAATAAGAAAAACTGATGGAACTTTACGAGTTCTGAAAGGAGATAGATACATTTAATAATTTTTTTGTGCAATTTGCTTTTGAATCCAAGCATAAGAGATGTTTCTCAGTGTAACCTTTTATTTGCAGCCATATATGTGTATTTCCTGCAGTTTTTCGGTATTTTTTGTGTGTTTCTTCAGTATGTTTTTGCAGCCTCAAGGTTCCTTGCTGGAGGATACTCTGGGCTTTAAGTACTGATGCAGGGTTTGAAGATTAGCTCATTTGACAGGACTAATACCGAAACCATCTTACTGTCTTTAGTTTCAGTAGAGCCACTGATGCCGGATAGATCGTGCTGGTGCGTGCAGTGCTTGGGGGGCAGGATTGTGTTCCTTCGGGAATACTCCGTGTTCCTGGATCGTGCTCTGGGGAGGTGGGGAGCACTTGTTACAAGGTGCCCATGGAAGGGGTGATTTGAGGAAGATGCTGACAGCAGCTTACTTTGTTTGTGGAACAGTTTAAGCTTGTAGATACTCTTCAGCGTTCTTTGGGAAGAATCCCTCGGTCTTTGGTGGTGAGAGATTGCTGTGGGTCTGAGGTTTGTGCATCTCCTCAGCTTTGTTTTGCAGAGCAAAGCGGAGATCTCTCGCAGACATGTGCTCGGTGATGCGGTTGTGGGAGGGTCTCACTTTGTAAACAGAAGCTCGCAGAGGTACTTTCACAACACTTGCCTTTACAATGTGCTCCACAGAACTGCAGCTGGTATGGTGACAAAACCGTCCTAGTGATGGAGCCTGTTATTTGAATATGCAACGAGGGTTGACTTTTCAGTAAAACTGCCTTACCTGTGTGCTGTAGTTAGCCTTGCTGGGTTGTTCTGGTGACCTGAAAGCATAGTTGCATTCCTAAAAAAGAATGCAAAGAAGAAAAGCATTTTTTAGGCAGCCTGGCATCCTGCTTTCCTTAAGTCTTGCATTCCTTCTTTAGTAAGTAAATGCTTGTTGTCTGAGTGGTCCTTCATTTTAATCCCACTGCCTGTGGAATGGGAAGAGACAGGGATTTTCCTCTGTGCCAAGTTACCACTGAGACAATTAAAATCTTTTAATGGTTGAACGGGACATAGTAGCTAGAAATAACCATGTTTGCTCCTCAGGTCATATATTCATTTAGGCATTTAATTCCAGTCTCATCTCTGTTTGGTAACTGGAATCAACTTTTTTTTTGAGAACCTGCTAAAACTTAAAACAAAAACCCACCCCAAAAAAAGCACCACGAATCCCTGGGAGTTCCACACAGCTGTTTGTCATAGCTGGGCTATTCTTACAGGTATCAGCTTTATGCTGCCTGTTAATGGGGCTCCTCCACCTTACAGTAAGACTGTCTCAGAGCTTTTATTTTCGAAGCTCGTGGCTCTGAGTGTGCCACTACTGCTCAAACTTCCTGTTTAGCCAAGAGGGAAGTGTGTGCGTATCTCTGATGTCTGTGTGTCTGCCCCTTGCAAGATTTGAATTTTTCGATAGATGCTTGCTTTGAAAAGGCCGATTTCCGAAATGTCAAGAGTGCTTGCAGCAGAAGGGCCAGAATTTAGTTTAGTCTTAAGTGGGATGCAAAGTCCAGCATTTAAGTAATGCCTCTGGGCAGGAGGGGTGGTGGCAAGTATTGTTTTGCATGGGGATTTGTTAACAGCCCTGACACCTGCTGCTCTCAAACATTGCCCCAGACAGGGGAGGTTGCTCAGGTACCATTCAGTTGTAAAGAGAAATGTGCATATTCTGAAGTAAAGCTATTTTAAGTGCCAACTTAATCTTCCCTTAAGGGTGTCTGAAGTTCCCAGCAGCTCCTGACAGATTTTGTTTTGTGGAGAAGGAAACGATAGCAGTAGCTCTTGGGTCTTGTTCTCCAGAGGTGGCGATACAGTGACTGCTGGCAGCTGCTGGCTTGCTGCCTTGTGCACATGTTGGGCTATGGCCATTTAAATTTAAATGGGTGGTTGTTCTTGAATATCTCTGTTCTTTACCGTCTTGATGTGAGTTTGTCTGTAGTGTTCTCCTGGCCTTTCCAAATTGCAGAGGCCCTGGACAGCATTATATTGAGTTGGAGAGAGAAGTGAGTCCAGACTCCAGTGTTGGGGAGCGTGGGTACAGCCACAGAAGGTCAGAGTGCCTCAGATACTGCTTGAATTTAAATGCTGAGGAATTGGAGCAGGTGGACTTGTTTCTTGCAGAACTCTCATGCTGAAATTTTGCTCTTTTAATGTAACTTTTGATGCTTTATTACTTCACTTCGTTGGCTTGTTGGTTTTTAGTTACTGTGCACGAAGTATGTTTGAGTCATTTGATTTGCAGAGTTGAGCGTTCAAGGAGGGAGAGAGTTCTTGGATTCAGGTACATCTGGGCCACTCCTACTGTGTGTACGTTCTGCATTCACAAGCCGTTTTCTCCACTGGACCCTGATGGTTTCAGACTTCAGGATGTGCAGAGGCTTGCATAAGGCTCGGTGTTGCTTTTCATTATTATTTCCTTGTTGTCCATTCCTACGATGCAGGAGTGCAATGTTCGGGTAATGACAGTGAGGAAGTGAGGTACAGGGAAATCTAGAGTCAGATCTTTCATCCCTAAGAATGGCTGCTTCCAGGAGCTGGGTGTGAGGAATGAGTGGGGCATGTGTGTAAGGCTCCTGGAAGGTTTTTGCTTTACCAGAATCACACTGTTTGCACTGTGTTAGAAGTACTGAAGGCCAGCAGAGTCCTCTTGAGAGTTAATCCATGATGAACTTGAGTTCTAATCTGCAGCTGTGGGAGGGTACTCTGGTTATAAAGTGTTGTTGTTGCCTGTGTGAGAGTTACTCTGGTGCTTGGTTTATTAACTGACATGTCTGGTGCCATTTCTCTCTCTGCTAAAAATAAAATGAAGGAACCAAAGCCACGTGATCCTCGCTACTCCTGTAAACATTTCTGAAAGAATCTCCTGCTACAGACTGTTGATTCGAGGTGTAACCAACTACTGATAAGTTATATCTCTGAGATACAATAGGCATGGCAGTGGTTTGTTTTAGCAGGGAACATAAATTTCCTTGGTCAGTTGACATCTTCCTGCTGAGGAGATGAATTCTGTTTGGCCATCACTGATTCCTGCGGGCATCATCTCCCGCTCCATGCATGTGGAGAGAGCAGGCTCTTTGTGTGCTACTGTCCCCATGCCTCTGATCTCACACACATCCCTCTTTGCCACTAGGATTTACACTGTTTGGAAGATGGTATTGCACAGATAAGAGCATGTAGCTGAAATTTGCCTTGCTGTGCAGCCTGCTGGCACCTACCAGGCCTTGTATTGAAGGGCATTCCTGTCTCAAATAGCTCTAAACTTACCTATAAAGGACTTTCAGCCATGGTGGGCATTCAGGAGAATGGGAATTTCCACAGTGAGGGTCCTGTCCTGGCCTGTGTTACTGTTTGACCATAAATTTTTGAGGTCCTTAATGACTTCATGGTTTCACGGTGTGATGATGCTGCATCGCCTCTCGATCGTGGTGGAGGTGTGGGTGGGTGGGTGTTAGGAGCTGTCACAGCAGGACCTGCTGTGTGTGAGGGTGTGAGAGCAGCTCATTCTGAATAATCTGTAGGATCCAGAGCTCTCCTGCACAGCAGGCTGGATCCTATCCTGGAAGCGTTTTGTCATAGCATTTGGCTGAGATTGCCCTTCATCTCCTTGTTTCATTTTATTTGTTCTCTGATTGCTGATTAGGTGTGAAATATCTGTTTGTGTACGTAGTGTTACAGGAAATGACTTGGTTTCTCTAGAAAATACCTGGTGTGCTGTGTGAAATTTGAATGGCTGATATCTTCGTGTTTCATGTTCTGAAGCTGAACATGTCTGTTTGCAAATAGCAAAACCAGAGGTATTTTCTTGCAGATTGGACAGTTTTGAAAGTGATGTTTTACTGGATATAATGACAGAAACCTCAGTGTAATTTCTGCGTTCTAGATTTAAAACTTATTTTTAAAACTTGAGCAAGAGAGACGTTGTTCAAACAATGTCCTGGTTAACATACTGTTTGCAGTTGTAAGTCTGGCAATAGTACCAACAAAATTGGCTTTTACAGGTGTTTTTTTGGGCTGGATGCTGCCTTTCAGGCTCTGCTGGCTCTGCTAAATGACTATACGTGCTGGTGATTTCTTTTGGAAAAGTGTATCTCCCACAACTTGAGCCTTCTTTTCCTAACAAATCTTAGGTTGTTGAGGGTACAATGATTCAAGTTTTGCTGTTACAGCTTCTTCTCAAGCCTTGGTAAAATCAATGATAGTGTCTCAGTTTGATGCTGTAGCAGTGACCTTTGACTTCAGAGCAGCATATTCTGCATGAAGTCATGGATTTGTTGATTGCCTCTCGCAGTGTAGCAGCTTGTTGCTGCATCTCATTACACCCTGTTCCCAGAAGTGGGGTTAAACTGTGTGATGTGCAACAATTATTAAGTTTGATTTTTTTTTAAATTTCTCCAAGTTAACTGAACAAACCTGTAGCTCACTCAAGAGGTGAACTCCGAATATGGTTGACCCCAAGAAAAAAGTAGTATTCTCTAAGATATAACTGAGATGGTATTTCTTAAAAATATATTCGTAACTCAGAAATCGGTGTTAGGGATGATGATCAATTTTCAGTGCAATTGCTTAGAATATACTTCTGCTTTTCTTGCCTGTGACTGACAGCTTGTATCTAGTAATTTTGATTGCTTTTTAAGTGTTTGCTCTGACGTTTAGAAAGGCACAGGAAATAAAAACATCTGAAGGAAGAAACCTTAGCAGGTAGGGGGTTGTCCTAAGAGTTAAAAGAGTCAACAATTTAAGTGAATGCCACTTTTAATACCAAAAAACTATAACCTATGTTTTGTTCTGTCTGCACAGAGCCATCTGGTGCAGAATGGTAACACGAGGGAGTTTGGCATGGCTGCAGAGCTCTGGTGCCATGCTGAGGAAAACTGCGAGGTGGAAAGTTTGGAGCCCCACTGGTTCAGTCATGGGTAGGAGCCCAGGCATTGCTTTGGCTGATATGAGTGGGTGCTCCTGACCCCAGTGCTCAGGAGAGGGGAAGATGCTGCCCTGTGTTGGAGCAGGTGCCAGCTGAAGTTCTCTGTTCTTGTTAAATTAGAAATCTGGTTCCAGTGTGGCTGCTCAAAGTAGCTCTGCAGCAGTGATTAAATGTGCGACAGAGATAAAGATGGCCTGGGTGTGCATCCATCTCTTTTGTGTCCAAAAGCATTGATGAAGCCAGGAGGAATTTCAGCATTGTGTCTTGCCTCTACTGAAAGATGGTAAAGCACTTGTTAAAATTGACATGCTGACTCTTTGTGGTTATCATTAAGATTTATCTCGCATGGTTCTTTGGAAAAATGGCAAAAAGAAGTTGGGAGAAAAATCACCTTGTGTGTCACTTCTTTCCTCTCAAGGGCAGGCTGGTCCTGGCTGGGTGCCTTCACTGCTGTCTCTAGCACCGCCCGAGCAGAAGGGTTGTGCTAAGTTGTCCCAACTCATTGCCTGGACTGTTGTAGCCTTGGCAGTGATGGAACTGCACAATCCACAGGAGAATGAACGGCTTTTCCAGCAGCCAGCAGCATCCCCTGCTGCCTCTGTGGGGCTGAGGTGCTGCCAGGGCTCTGGGTGAAGAGCAAGGTTGCAGATGGAAGGGGCACCACCACATGTGGCATCAGGGACGGGAGTGTTTTGGGAGCACTGTTGGTGGCTGAATGACAGGGCAGCACATCTCTAGTCCTGGAGGCTTCCCCATGTGTTTTCCCATCCTCCTCCTCATGGGGTGGAGCACTGGGGTAGGAAGGGTTGGCAAGAAAAGCTTTGAGTGAGTTCTTGATAACACTCATCAGAAATTGCACTGGGGACTCCTTTTGGATTTTCAGACATTGACTTTTGCACGTGAGACACCAGAAGTGTGGAGTTGGATGGAGCAATCCAAGTGTTGCATCCAAGCCAAAGGATGGGGTGCCTTTTGGTGTGGTATTCTTTAGGAAAAAGTGAAGAGTGAATTTCCTGTACAGTAGTATCTCAGCACACTGGAAACTTCCAGTTTCTTTTTCAGCCCCTGCAGTGCCTGCAGTGCTGAGTGTGCAATGAGGCTCTCACCCTCAGCCCTGCTTGAAGCTTCCATGTTCCACTTGTTTAGGAGGAGTGTGTTCATGACTTTCTCTCCCACTGCTGGTGGGAAGACAGAAACCTGCTGTTG
Source organism: Dicrurus megarhynchus (assembly GCA_013399195.1). Lineage (NCBI taxonomy): Eukaryota > Metazoa > Chordata > Aves > Passeriformes > Dicruridae > Dicrurus > Dicrurus megarhynchus. The sequence goes on from VXAD01006091.1 coordinate 21,958, forward strand.
CCTAATTCAGGAAGGGTGAGGAGCAGAGTGGTTATCACCCTTTTAGTAGTTCCTCCCCTTGCCCTGATGTTGCTTTGCTGTTTGGTTTTCCCAAGCACCTGTTCAGACTTCCTACTGTTCTGGTTAATGCGGTGATTTCTAAATAACAGCAGTAAAACAAGTCAGATTCCTCTTGACTGTAGTTGGCTGTCCTCTTGCAGTGGGTTCACAATGTTTAGGAAGCTGGATTCACCACAGAAAGGTTTGGAAGCCTCTCAGAAGCGTAAGTTTGTAATACCTGATGCCTGAAGCATGAACCTTCCTAAGGTCATGGCTTTGAATGTGCATATCAAGAAATAAATAAGCACAAGATAAAATTACTGCCCTGCTAGTGTTCAAAAATTCTGAATTCAGTTTTAGTAGGGATTCAGAAAAAGCAGTCGAAGTTTTAAGTGCAAATTAAAACTTAATTTTATATTAATAGAACGGAATTTTTGTTTCTTTTGGAAAAATGGTGCAGTTGGGTAGGGGGACTTACATCCTGAATGCCACCTCCTTTTCAGGAGGTTATGGTTTTGTGTAAGAGGCATCTTTTTATTTGGACTAGCAAAGTGGGATTATCCCTTCCTCTCCTGTGGGTAAATGAAAACTTCAGCACAAGATGAGGTTTGTAAGCCCCCCTTAAATGTTCGTTGCTTTCAAAGAATCCCACAGATTTAAAAAAACCCAAACAACATCATCAACCAAACCAAAACAAGCAAAAAGCCAGTTAATTTCATTTAATTCAACCCAAACTCAGACTTTTTAGCTGTTGAGGTTCTAATACAGTATTCACTCTTTGCACTGTACATGTTGTTCTCTAGTTCTGCTTCATTCTGGTTACAGCTTAAGCTGTTATGAATAGAGCATACATATAAAAATTAGAATAGCCAAGTTTCATTTTGCATAGTTTGGATCTGTTTTTCATTTCATGGATTTAGAAACTTCATGTCTGAAAAATGAACGCTGGGTTTATCAGATGTCTTGCTTATGAGCAATTTGTTTGATAATATACAAAGGAGCACAAAAGTAAGGCTGAAAAGGGGACAGATCTGATGACCTGGTTTCAGTTTGGGGTTTTTTTGCTCGTACTCTGACATAAGAAGATATTTGTGGGTATTTGTTCTTCATGAGAATTTGCAAAGTTCTGGTAATGCCAGCAATTCCTCTCTCACTGAAACAATTAGTACTGATTAAAAGAGCCAGATTTTAAGAGAATGTGGTTTATCATTTAGAATGTGTGCAGATAAGCAAGTATGAGAGTCTGTCCTCTGCTTCAGGCTCCTGGCAGTGGTCTGAAAACTTGTGTGTTTGTGGATTTCTCTCCACAGGGGTTCTGGGTCAGATCGTACCCCTTCTCTTCCGCTTCCTCCTCCTGCCTCCCTCAGACCTTGCTGTCAGGTGCATTTCTGGTAGTTAGGATGCTGAAGTGTCAAAGCTTTCTCTTGCACCGCTCTTCCATCCAATCCATAAGGAAAACTGTCTCCATTGAGTGAAACAGAGATGCTGTTACCCAGTTATCTTGGAGACTGAGACTTGGTGTTCTCTCGTTAGTACATTCTTTATTTAAAATCTGTCTGTGGAGAACTCCTGACCTTGATAGAAATGCTTCAGGGTACGGAATTACTCAAAGTAGTCCGATCTACTCTCTTGATTTTAACCTTTCAGGGTAGTTCATATGTACATATGGACCCTGAAAAGCTTTAGTACCCTGGAAAAGGATACTAAAAACTGGCCAAAGACAACAAATACCCACAAGCATGTTGATAACAGAAGTTTGGTCTGTATCATAATCTCTGCTGTATTTTTTGCTAGTGAATATTTAATTAGTGAGTATTTAACACTTCTGGATGATAATGGTCCCGGATAAGAGGTAGTGAACTTTTTCAGACATGAATGTAGGTCAGATGCCTGTGTGCTTTTTGCTGCAGTGCTGAAGCTGAAGGAAGACTGGAGCAGTTGGGACAAAGGGCATGTCCCCAGGTCCCCAGCAGCACAGGCTGCCCATGGGCTTCCATCAGACTTCTCCAGCTGCTCTGTTTGATTTGAAGCTTGCCATAAAGTGCCAGTGTGATTATTACTCTGGTTTCTTCAGATATGCCATTGTGTGCCGTGGTTTGGGTGGGGGGTTTGTCCATATGGGCTCCAGTTGGGCTTACCCCTTTCCCTGTGCAGGGATTGATTCCTGTAAGTTTTGTCACAGCAAGTGTAGGCCTCTTTGCAGCCTCTCTTTGTAAAGGCTTAAATAAGTTCTTGTGCTTGGTGATGGTACTTTGTATGGAGGAAACTTTGGTGACCTCTGCTTGCTTAGCTTCAAATATTTCTTAGCTATCAAGTAGATATAATTTAATTTTCGTTCCATTTTGGGGGGTTTTTGGGGGTTTTTTTGACTGATTTGGTTTTGATTTCAGAAAAGCTTCTTTAAAACATGAATCTTTGCTAATGAGAATCAATTTCTGGCTTCCATCACAAGCAGTTACTAATTTTGCTTTGTTGTTGTCCTTAGTCTCTTCTCCTTTATACCTTTCCATGCAGCATTTCCAAGCAAAAATTATTTCCCAATTCCTGTCTTTCCTTCTCTCTGTCTGTTCATTTCTCAGTGCACAAGTGTTGGGGCTGAGTGAAGTAATGAACCATGGATCACTCAGACTTCTTTCCATCCTCCCTTCATTAAGAGCAGTACAGAGGTAGGAGTTGACCTTTTAACTGTCAGCAGCAGTCACTGTATGGGAATTGCATCCATTGCTGCTTCATTTCTATGACCAGAGTTAAAGGATCTGGATCCCCTGGGACAGGAGCTGTATGGACAGAGGGATAATCCTGAGTGCTGAAGTTAAAATTGCTCTGCTTTGTCTTAAACTCAGCTAACTCAGTGAGGTTGTGCTGTAGCTGGAGGGAAGTTCCATCTCCTAAAGACTTTTGGGGTAGCTTTAGCAATTCCCTTCCAGGCTTGTTCTGGGAGTATTTTAATAGAGAGAACTTGCCCCTCTCCTTTGTGAGGGCAGAGGGTGAATAACCTGTTCCACCAAAATGGCAGGAGCTGGGAGTGGCCTGTCCTAGGCACAGGGCACCTGTGACACCAACTGTGGGGTTGGTTGTGTTAGTGGATAACTTCTTTATAGAATCACAGAATGGTTTGGGTTGGAAGGGGCCTTAAAGACAATCTAGTTCCAGTGCCCTGCCATGGGCAGGGACATCTTCTTTTAGATGAGATTGGTCAGAGCTCCATCTAACCTGGCCTCCAACACTTCCAGGGATACAGGGGCATCCACAGCATCTCTGGGCAATCTGTGCCAGGGCCTCACTACCTTCACTGGGAAGAATTTCGTCCTCACATTTAATCTAAACCTACTCACAGATTATGGCCATTCCCCCTTGTCCTGTCACTCTGTGCCCTTGTAAGAAGTCCCGTTCCAGCAGACTGTTTGGCCCAGGCTATCCAGATGCCTTCAAATGTCATCTTTCCCTCAAGTTTGGTTTGGTAGAGTGTTTTTTCTGGTAGGAAAGCTGTTGATCTTCAGCCAGTTCAGCCATATCTGGGATTAGTGGCTCATGGGAATTGGATGAACTTTTTGTCATCTCATTAGGAAAAAAATAATGATCACTGAACTTTAAGGAATAAAAGGTAGTGGTGGGGGAAGGCTGTGGACTGATCCTCAGCAAGCTTCCAGTTCTAACTAATAAGAAGTAGGTATTGGGAACAGCTTTATCATGGGCATAGATGGAATGCAGGGAGAAGCATTAGAGTTGCCGGCCTGGAAATGAGAAGGTTTGAAGAGAGCACCGGAAGCTTATGGGGCAGAGTTGTTGCTGCTTCTGCCCCTGGCAGCAATGTTTGGGCTGGCTCATGTGTGGGATGTGACTTACCTGGCAGCTACCAGTGTGGTGAGATCTGCTCAGGAGATATCCCTAGCCCATGCTGCTGCTGCAGGGCCCTGGGCAGGTATCTGCTGTACACTCAGAGGAAAAGGCTATTAGTGTCATTGTTTATACTGTATTAGTTAATTATGCTTTGGATGTGGCCGCCTCCTTTTATTTTCATCCTTGGCTTTGATTCTGTCCAGTTTGTGCCTGAAACAGGCTTGGCAGGATCTTCCTCCGTTATTTTTGGGGGATCAGTGGCTTCTTTCTTGCTTTTCTTCATCCTCATTGCACACGGTCTCTTTTACTGCCCCAACCTTTCTGCAAAACATGTTCTGTCCCTGGCTTCATTGAGTAACATTGTTTATAATTAAGTCAGGAATAAACTGTAATAGGGCTTTCTTGGCCAAGTATTTCCACGGTGGCTTTCCAAAGCAGGTTCGAATTGGGAGTGTGCAGAGCTACAATGACTGCAGATTAGTGCTCAGTCTCTGGACAGATGTCTCTTTGGGTTTATGAAATTGAAAATTTGAAATTGCCTGTAACAGCAGATCTATCTCTGCCCCTTTGTGTGCAGTTCAGTCTTGCTGCAGCTCTGCCAAGACGGTCACATCCCTGGTCACGCTGTTGGGGCACGTGGGGTGTCTGCAGCTGTGCCTCCAGCTGCACTGGAGGGGCTGGTGCTGCTCTGATTTTTATTCAGAGATGTCCAGTGCTGCAGGAAAGGTGCACCCTGTGGCTGTCAGCATTGCCTGCGTTTGTGGGCTTCTGCTTTGTGCCACTTCTTCCAGCAAGATTAATGGATTGAAGAACAGCTTCCAGTGACAGAGCCAAGAGTGGTTACTGGATAAGGGCTATTTTTTCCACGTTTTAATGATGTGGTTATTTTCAAGGGAGAAAGATTGTTGACAGACAATTGAGGATTGCCAGTATGTTTACCATAATAAAAACATTTGAAAATTTAAGCTTTCTTTGCTTGATATGTTTCATTATTTGCTGTATGGTGAGAATTTCAGGAGGGTAAAGGTACCTGGCTTTCTCATAGAACGCTGCCTCCTCATGAAGCTGAGCCCCAGTGTTTGGTATTTCACTTAGTGAATTGCAGTCTGGTGTGTTTAGTTGGTGCAGTACAAATTCAAGAGGTGACTTTGCAGGTGGTGTTTGTGTCATCCTGCTGCTGAGTCTTGGCTTGTGACCCCTTCCACAGTGATCATTTGGGGTCTTTGGTGGAGAGGGTTTGATTGAAAATGTCTGCAAGGTACAGTCTTGTTTTGTCCAGAAATAGCACAGAGTGATCTGAAATGCTGCATATCACCTCAAGTTTAGGCTGTAGCTTGTCCCATCTGAACAGCAAATTAATGCCAAACATTTGATAACAGAGTAGACAGTACTGACTCCCTTGAGGAGAACATCAAACAATGCAAAACCGTGATTTTCCTCATCGATGGAGAAGGCCCTGTCCTTTCCTTTATCACTAACCAAGGCTCTTACCTGGTTTAATTTCTTGTATCTCCAGTGGAGTTACAACGTGGTGCTTACCCGATCTGCAGTGGCTCACAAATTTTCTTGTTATTTAAATTACTTCAGTGTTTCCGTGCTCTGAAGGTGAACAGTGCTGTGATCAGATGTAGGGGACTACATCTGAAGTTTGTTTTCTTAAAAAACTTGGGCTTTTCCTAGCTTACAGAAAAGTCACTGTTACTGCAGGGCTGAATTTTTGGCTATCAGGATATATCAGCAGTTTGATCTTGGCATAATAAATGCTAATTTTAATAGGAGTGAAATTTATTGTATTCTGACATAAGAAATATATGCTTTGGGGCTATAATTTTTCTATCGTGCAGCAGATCTTAAAGGAAGAGACTTAACTGTACCTGGAAAAGGACAACAGCTGCTGCTTTTGCTTCTCTGCTGTTGGTTTTTCAATGTTACACGTTTTGAAAGTCCCTAGCAGATTTTTTTTATTCTGTGTAAAGAAAAAAAAAATGTAAAGGCATCCCTGGCAGGTTGGTGGGATTTAGGGAGAGTAGAGAGGAAAACTATGCAAGACAGTGACGTGCTGCAGTGCATCCTGTCACAAGGCTCTCCCTCAGGACATGGTGCTTCCCGATCTGCCTCTGTGACCCAGTGGTGGGGACTTCCTGGTGGGTGATGGTGAGTCCAACACCTGACTGCTAATGCCGGGGAAATGAGAGAGGAAACTGGGCAGGAATGAGAATAGCTGCTGACTTCTTGGAAAGAGGTTTAGGCATTGTCTGAATAGTTTCTTGAAAGCCACCTTTTCACTCAGCTGGGTTGTTGGAGGTTGACAAAGAGTTGATTTAAATGCAGACTTGCCTAAGGGCAGGGGTTGTGGGTGTCCTTCAGGTGGATCAATGTGAATGGCTCTGGCAGATCTCCAGCGAGGTTTTTCTGCTCAGGTTACAGTTGTCAGTAAGATGCACATCCATTGTATGTGTATGCACAGCATCGGAGATAATCAGCTGGGATATACATGTGCCCCTCATAGCCCAGGCTGGAAATCTGTGTAAAAAAAATTTGAGGCCAAAGTCACATTTACAAGAACACAGGTAGAAAACTTGGACTAAAAAAAGAGAGGGTTTGCATCTGAAAGTGCATCTGCATTTTAAAAGCAACAGCCAGGGCAGCATGTCTGGTTCCTTTACTCCCAGATACAGCTGGAGACACAGAGGCTGCAGCAAGGCAGTGGCAGAGAGAGGGGCTGCAGCCCCCTGCCCGGTGCTGTTCACATTCCCTGTTCCTGAACTCCTGCTCAGCTATAAGTTATTGTGTGGCTTTTGATGAGTGAGTGAGAAGAATTTCAACAATGTAGTCTGTAACATCATTACGTGCCTTTTTTCATGTGACAGGGTTTATTCTTTTGTGTTTTCTTTAACCACATGAAGAAGACCCATAAAACTCAATGAGAAACGGAATATACCTTTTATTAGAGAGGTCTGTTGTGTTTTAGTTGCTGGGATGTTGAACTGGGTATGGCAAAAGACGTGCCTCGAGCAGGGTGGTTAGCAGGATGGAGAAGTGAAGCAGAAAGGTGTGTTGGTGCTGTAACAGCTTTAATGAAGAGCATATTGCTTGTGCTTATTGGCAGGAAAAATACCTGGAGTGCTTCTTGGAGCTCCTAAAATGCTGAACCCACCTGGGACATGTTGGTGGGTGCTGCTAAACAGGCAGGATATCTCACAGCTGGGTACAGGGACTCTTGTATCCTGTGCAAACCTATTGTACCTCGTCTTGGCTCAATTACTCACACCACCAAAGCTCCTGGATCCTCTCCTTGGCAGAGGTCCTGCTGGTAGAGCACATCCAGCCAGAGAGGCTGAGTGCTTCGCAAACAACCCAGGATCTGCTCCCAGCTCTTGGGCAGTGACACAGAAATGGCATTAAACAGCTTTGGGGTTTGTGTAGTGAAAGATTTTGGTGTTCTTGTGGCTGCTGCACAGCCCTGGGAGGCTGAGGGGATTTGGGTGACTTTGCAGAGTTGATACTTGTGAGCGGGTTTTGGAGACAGGCAAGGTCAGTGTGTCTATCCGTGTCCTAGAGGGGGGTGATGCCGTTATGCTCCCTTTCTGCTCTGTAGTTTTAGGGCAAAGCAACACCAGTTCTGCTCATACAAGCTAAACATCAGTATATAAGGTTTTTTTGTGATTGTACCTGTCTTTGGTTTCAATTATTTTCTGGTGAAGCTTTTTCCTGAGCACATCTGGGAAGCAGGGAGGTTACTAACTTGTAGATACCAACCTTTTTTTTTCCCCCCAGTTGATAAAACACTTAATTTGCTGTTCTTATCACGTTTCAGCCAGGAAAATTTCACTGTCTCTTGCTACTACTTTTTCTGTATGTTGCAACCTTTGAAATTAACAAACTCATGTTGGTGAAATAATGGGATCTGGTAGTGACTCCAAATATTTACCTGTTCAAATGTGTGAAGTTTGAGTGCAGTCATTTATCAGAGCTCATGTTCCTTACTAAAAAAATAACAAAAACCTTCTCAAATCCTCTTACTGTTTTGTTCTTTCAGAAGAATGGGAGAACCATTGTGTTCTTTGAAGGTGTAGGAGCCACTAAGTAAAATCAGGACTTGCATTTTGATGTAAATGTCTCTGCTGTCCCATGTAATCTGCACACAGGGGGGGAGGCAAATCTCTTCAAAAGCATCTGGAGCTTTAGTGATTTCTTGTGTTCTGGTTTTTCCCCAAAGATCCGAGACAAGAAGAAACCTACTCCAGTGAAGTATGAAGTTGGGGATCTTGTTTGGGCCAAGTTCAACAGACGCCCATGGTGGCCATGCACAATTTGTCATGACCCAGTGCTGGACTGTCACTCAAAAATGAAAGGTACTGTATCTACTCAGACCACAAAGCGGAGGTGTTGTGTATGGCAGGATGCTGCAGTTTTTAATTAATTTAAGAAGCATTTCTGGCCCTTGAAAGGTGTGAAGAAATAGACTCTGCTGTGGAAAATAAGACCTGGATCCATAAAGTAGAGGCTAAATGAGGGAGGTGGCAGGAGGAAGATGGGGCTGGGGGTGGTGAATTGGCAGAGGTAGCTGTTGGACACTTAGGCTTTTCTTCCCAGAGTGTTGGAAGGACGAGTAGCTGGGCTAAGCTCAGGGCAGTGCAGAAGAAAGAGCAACCTCTTAAGAATGTGATGCAGAGAAAAAGGATATGGATCAGAGAGGTGCAACCAGGTGAGGAAGCAGATCTGGGAAGATTGGAGTGTGTGAGGACACAGAGAGTTGTTCTTGGAGAATGGCAGGAGAGGCTGAGAAGTGGAGTGTGGGGTAATGCACACTAGAGTGTAGCTGCTAAATGCCTGAAGGTGTGATGGGAGCGTGTGCATGGAAGTGAAATTTTTGGGTCTTGTTTGGCACAGGAAAGCAAGGGGCTGTTGATAGGGAAATTTTGGAAAAACCTAGAGATGGAGCCACATATATGAATGTTTAGAGTGTAGTGTGAGCGAGCTGAGTGTGAGGAGGAGAGATGGGCAAATATGACAGAGCCGTCTGTGCTTGACCACAAGAGAGAGCGAGGAAGGGAGAAAGAGAGTCTTAAAAGATCAAGACAGAGGTAGGTGAGCGATGCAGAGAACAGAAGGGAACTGATGAATTGTTTGCTTTTAGGATCATACCAGATGCTATGGGGAGACTGCCACAAACAGAAAGGCTTATTTGTTCCTGGTTTCCCCTTCTGATTCTTTTTTTTTTCTGTGGGCAAGTGGAAACCCCTTGAACTGGTGTCCTCTGCTACTGACAGGTCTAGACTGGTGAGATTGCCACTCACTGCTGTATTTCTCTCCAGGTTTTGTGGCCCTTGCCAGCCTAAGCACAAGTGCTGGGCACAAGTGGAGTTCTTTTTGAGTGGCCATCAGCTCAGAGACACTGCTGTTTCTCTAGAGGCATGAAGTAGCTTTTCCTACATGGTGCTCACATCATCCCCAAGCCTGGTTGCTGAAGTTTTCTTTCTTCACCTCCCCCTTCATCCTTTGGGAGGCATTTATCCTGATTCTAGAGAATACTGAATGCGCTGTTTTAAATAGTCTCTTTCCAGCTCTCAAATTCCCGTCAGAGATGTTTCCAGAAGGTATGCTGACATATATTCTCCCCCCACATCCCTCCTCATGAAGTTTTGAGCAGGATTTAATGTATATAGCTGTCCAGTATTCCCCTCTCAGACTGTGCACGAGGATTTCTAAAAAAGGAATTCTGCAGGGAGGAAACGTTCTGTTGGCAAAGTCCAGGAAGGCCTGATCTCCAGCCACATGAAGGAGTCTCCCATCATTGTTTTATCTGTGTTCAAACCAGTGGAGCTCAGGGGAAAACTGTATTTTCCAGTTGTGGCTGTATGTAATCTGTTTGTCTCCCCTTCCCAATGCCAAGGTGGCAAAGCAGGTGGATCTGAACTCTGGCACTTTTGGGCAGGAAGAGCTGCTGGGCTCTGTGTGCGTGGTGGGAAGCACAGTCCTCCTGCCTTGCCTCTCCTGTTGCCAAGGGAACGAGCCCTTCAAAACAAGGCAGGTCGCTTCAACCTCATCACTTGTGCTGAAACCTCTTCTCTTGGATTTGAGGAATGATGTTTAGTTTAAGGCAGTTTACCTTTTCTCAGCAAGCTTTTGACTTGGAAGATTTTTGGAGCTGGAAGGTGTAAGCTCAGTGGCTTGAGTCCCAGAACTGCGAATGGGGTGGATGAAGCCTGTCATCTTTGCACTTGGTTTGATGTTGTTCTGGTCGTTGTTTGTCATCGTCTCGGTGGTCTTGGTTAGAATCTCAATTTCAGCATCACTTAAGGCCAGGCTGCCACACTGTGCTGGCATCCTGGAAGAGGCAGCACAAACCAAATGGACTGGAAGTGCAGTCTGCCTGTTCAGAGAAGGTGTTTCCAGGAGAAGGTTAATACCTTGCAGCAAGCTGCAGAGAGAAGTTTATATCCCTTGTTTTCAAGTCTTGGTTGCTCTGTACTAATGCTTGTGACCTGTCCTTTTTCATCAGCACACCCAGTACTGATTCAGTTCTTATTTGTACCATGTGTTAACATTCTTGCACAGAAAGTACCTTTAAAGAATCTTTGAATGTGCCTTTATGATTGAGTTTCTTCTCTTGCTCTGCACCTCTGTGCCTGAAGTATGGAGAAACTCATTGCAACTAATGTGTCATGTTGCACCTAATCTTTCAGTGTGTGTGCATCTGTTTGCATAAATGCTGCTGTTAATGTTTTGTGTCCTAAATAAGACTTTGGTATTAAAACATTGGACAAGATGGGATATATTGTGATGGGGGAGGCTCAACCTGTGTGAGTAAATCCTATCCAGAAGGATGTCAGTTCTGGGTGTTGCCAGCACTGTTGTGTTTTCCCAACGGTCAAGTGCTCTGTACTGTTTAATCATTAATCAGGGAGTAGCAGAAAATAAATGTTCTGCCTGGTATGTTGTGTCTCTCAAGAAAAAAATACTTAGATATTTTTGCCTTTTTTTTTTGCAAACAGTCTTCGCTGTAGGAAGATGACCAATCATAGGCCTGTTAATTGTTTGTAAGAAAAAAAGCCCAAACAACTTAAAAATAGAGAGTAGCAATGTAGAATATAGACAGCAGCAATCAAAGAGGTCTCCCTTAGTTCTGAGTAGAAATCTCCAGAACTGATATTCATGTGGGAATGTTGTTAAGCAAAAAGTAGTTGAAAATTACGTGTCAAATTGTTACCACTTTGTGGGGTTTTTTGTGTCTTCTGTTACATCCAAGGGGTTAATTCTGTTAAATTTCTCAAAATAGTTTCCAATCGGAGACCGTACCGAGAGTACTATGTGGATGCCTTAGGAGAGCCTTCAGAGAAGACCTGGGTTGCTGGGAAAGCTATTGTCCTCTTTGAAGGGAGACATCAGTTTGAAGAGCTGCCTGTTCTCCGGAAAAGAGGAAAGCAAAAGGAAAAAGGCTACAAACAAAAGGTGAAAGATCTGTTTTCTGTAATGTGTTTTTATTTCTTTGAATCTGCACAGTACAAAATATTCCTTTATGCCTGGAATTGTACTTTGACAGCTTCTGTGAGACTGACTGCAGCAAGGCAGCCAGGGAAGGGATTCTTTGCGTCCTTACGGCAGCATAGTTTATAAACTGCCAGGAGTTTCCAGGCTCTCTTCTATGCTGAGGTGTGGCCTGCTGCTTCTATTGCCCTGGACAGCTCTGGGAGGCAGAGGAATCGGGGCTCTGTTGGTGTGGTATCTGTTCAGCAGCACAGCCCTCTCCTGATGTGGATTGCAGCACTGCTAAAAAACTTCTGTGCTCTCTGGCAGCCTCCTTTGGCTGATCTGAATCAGAGGTGGAGTTGCACGCTTCACTAGATCACTGGCTGAGATAAAGCAGTGGGGTTTTTAGCACTGCTTCAGTAATTCTCTTTATAGAAACCTGTTAGGACTTATAATTTGACTTGGAAAATGCTTTGTCAGTGAGCCTGTGGGAATGAGTTTTGTGGCTCATCGCACCATCTCCGTTTCCAAACATAACAGCCCTGAGCAGTTGTAGCCAGTTAATGTAATGTGACACAGGGGTCTGGTCTATGTCTTTAGGAAGGTGACTGCAGAAATTAACTCATTAGAATTGCTGAAGTGAAGAACTACAGAGGCTACTGTGTTACTGTAAGAGAGCAAATAGTTATACTAGGCAATAGTACTTGGCTTTTCTTTTTCTCTTACTCTAAAGCTTTATAACCTATGTCAGTGCAGAACCATCAGATTGAATGTGCTCTTGCAGATGTGAGTCCCTGGGGGCAATGGCCTCATCTGGTTTTCTTTTTCCAAGAGCATGTTCAGTATCTTCCTTAAGGACTTCTCTCCTTGTGCTCCCAGCCCTCCAACAACTAGTGACATACTCCCAAGTAACTTCTCTGGTCCTGGAAGTGCTACATGTCTGGAATCTCATTCTGTATGTAAATGGAGTGTCAGCGTGCCTGCAGTAGAGGGAATCAAATGTTTGTTGCTCGCATAAATGTCCAGGTTTGCACGCCTGGAAGCCAAAATTGATGCAAAGCTGAGAGTATTTGGCTGGATTGCTGTCAGGCTTCATAAAACCTCTTGAGTCTGCTGAGATGAGACTTTGTTGGTTTGAGTTTTTCTTTAAAAGAAAAGCATCAGCAATGTGAGTTGTTCCTCCTGCCTTGGAATTGGTTTTGGTTTTAGGAGCAGTTGTGAAGCCTTTGATTTGCTGTTGTGCAGCCAAAAACTACACATGCAGATAAGATACAAGTTCCTTGTTAATTTTGAGTATTAGTAGAGGTTCCTGGTAAGTATGCAGAGAGCTTTCTGTTTTTTCTAAAGGTACAGAGTTAAACTGGGAGACTTCTCAGGAACGGACATTGTGAACTTGATAGAGCACATCTTAGATGTGTGTGGATCTCATGTTTGTCCCAAGGTGAGTTGATGGAGAGGGCAGATCGTGCTCTGAATTCAAGGGATGCAGGAAGAATCGACAGTGAGCACAGCAAACAGGTCTGCTCAGATATTTTGAGGAAAACAATGCTGCATTTGCCTTGAGAGGCTTGTTGGCTGTAGCTTTGCATTTCTGTGCCAAGGATGCATACCATATGCGTTGCCCTTTACAGGCTGTTGTGTTCAGGATGTGTTGGGATGCCAAGACATCTGGTTCCTCAGAGACCCGTACTCGCCAGGGACCTTTTTACTGTTCTGGGAATACACAGGGCTCAGCTGGAATGCAGGGTGCTTACCCAGGAGCAGTACTTCCTGTGTCTGCCAGACACAGTCTCAGGGAATCCTTGCTGTTGTCTTAAAGATGCAAAATACAGGAATGTCACTGTGTTCTGTGCCTTGTGCTCCTCTATCTCACTGGTTACCTACTCAAATTTTGTCTTTCTCTTTTTTTGTCTCCAACTTTTAAGGTTCCTCAAAGATTTATGGCTAAATGGGAAGTCAGTGTTGGACAGGCAGAAGACATTCTTCTCGGCGGGCCAGAGGATCAGAAGTGCAGCCAGAACTCCAGCGAGCCGGACAGCGAGAAGGACGTGCAGTTGGAATACTACACCAATGGCCCTGGAGCAGAAAGGGACACACAACTGAATGGCTGCTTTAAATCCTTGGCCTTTGACTCCAGACACATGGCCAGTGAAAAAGGAAAATTGCACATCAAGCCACACGTGAAAAAAACCTCTGAAAGCAGAAAAAGGACTAGAGTAAAAAAGAGTGGTGCAAGAGGGGAAGCATCGAGGGGAGAAATCAAAGACAAAACACCAGAGAGCATAGTTAGAAACGTGATTGTTGGGGACCTACCAGAGAAACACGCGTCTCACGAGCTTCGCCGGATTGCCAACAGCCTGACAGCATCCAGTAGCACCAGGGAAAACCATTTGCTTTCCTCCTTTGGGGAAAGACATTTTGAAAAGACACCTTTGAAACCGGACTATGAGAATCGTAAAAGTGATGCTCTTAAAAACACCCTCCAAGGGGATTTGTTTTCCAGCCCATCTTTTGAGAGAGAGAAGAGCTCCCTGGGCATTTTGTGCAGTTCCAAGTTACAAATACACTATTCTGCGTCCGATGCTGGTGTTGAGAAAAAACAAACTGAATCAGATTCATCCTCTTCCCTCTCTGATGGTGGGAACAGTGATGTAGACACCATGGACCAAAGTTCAGAGAGAGCCTCTAGTGCTCTTGAAGTTAGTGATTCTTCTGATAAAGTGGAGAAGGAATTTCCTATGACATCAAGTGGAAACATTAAACTTTCCATGTATCTTTCTCAGAAGAGCAGCAGAAGGGCCAGGAAGAAGTTGTACAGAGATCGCAAACCTCTGGGAGGTTCAGTAACCAACAGACTTGATGCTGAGTTTGCGGATGGGGAGCTTGAAGTAGGTTTCTCTGATGCTGAGATGTCATTGACACCTCTTGAGCGCTCTTCGGATGTGAGAAATGACAATCTTTCCCTAGCAAACAAGCACACTACCCCCCAAAGTGTTTCCAAGGACAGCTCCTGGCCTGCTATTACAAATCAAGCAATCTTGAAACCGAAAAGCATGAAATTACCCCGAATCAGGAGTATAAAATGTAAACATAAAGAAAAGGTTGCTGGGTTGGAGCCTTCTCTTGCAGAAGAGGAGGGTGGTGTGAATCGCTGCTCTTCAGATACCAAAGGTTTCTCTGGCCTTCAGAGAGATTCTCTTCAGAGAAGTGGAAAAGTTGACGGTCAGAAACTGTTAAACAACATGCATGAGAAACCCAGGGATTCTGCTGAAATCAAAACGGCCGTGGTGAAGCACGTTCTGTCGGAGCTGAAGGAACTGTCGTATCGGTCCATGAATGAGGATGCCAGTGACTCTGGCACTCCAAAGGCCACAGTACCTTTACTTTTCTCTTCTGCCTCTGGTCATGGTCGTTTGCCTATTGAACCAGATTACAAATTCAGCACCTTGTTAATGATGTTGAAGGATATGCATGACAGTAAGACAAAAGAGCAGCAACTGATGACTGGTCAAAATATAGTCCCATTTCGAAATACCAGCATGGGTGATGGTTCTGGAAGCAATTCTGCGAGTGGTCTCAAGTCTTTGTCTGTTGTAGGTCCCCCATATAAAATAGAAAAAAATGGAGATTGTGTCCAAGAAACAGTAACTCCAAACTCAGCTATAAGCAACTCCTCATTTTCACGCAATCCTCCAACCAAGTTGACAGGGATTGGTTCTGGTAAAAGGGAGCCTGCAAGTGCTGCTGTTTCTGGGACAAATGGCACAAATTGCATGTCCAAACGCAACTGTTCAAAATCTAAGCAGTCATCAAAGCTTGGAGATAAAACAGTTTCAAACAGAAAGGACTTAAAACCAGGAGGGCCAAGTAAGTTGCTAAGTCGGTTACCCAGAGATTCAGGAGAACATGCATTCCGGGTGCACGGTTCGGTTACCAGTCCTCTAGGGAATGAGGCAGAAGATACTGAGAGGAAAGAGTCTATTGATTTAACAGAGCATTCAACTGATGAAGACTCTGCCTGTTTATCTGATGACAATTTAGGTCGTATTGGAAGGAGACCTGAAGCTGGTAGAAATAATGAGAGCTGCAATTCTGCTGAAAATGGGGAGAGTCCAGACTTGGATTCAGAGGCAAATAGTGAGAGCTCTCTTGGTGATGAGTCTAATGAGATAAATCACGTAGCACCCAAAAAGCGATGGCAGCGTTTTAACCAAAGCAGTGCTAGATCTAATAAGCACATCAGTAGATCTAGGGAACAAGGAAACTTGGAGAGTGCCTTTGGCCTGAATTCTCGTGGCTTTTCACTGAAGGGAAATGAGTGCTTGGGACGTAGGCATTCCCCTCATTCAAAGGTGCTTGAGGGAGACCTGGCAGTTCAGGACTTTGAGAATCGTTTAGACTTAGTTGATAAACGTTTGAATGTATGTGGTAAGCCAAACACCAGTGTGATGGACTCAGAAACAGAGCTTGGCAACTTTGCTCCCCAGTCTGAATTCTCTGCACAAGGTAAGGGAGCTGGACTTGCGCCAGAGTGTGTATTTGTATACATTTTACACTTTTTCGTTTAAAGGATAAGTTACAGAACTTGTGGCTGTCTGACAATGTGAAGATTTCTACGTCTTAGCAGAAGAATGTGTGGGACCTTGGTTTGGAGTTCTCTGTAAGCATGGAGAACAGAGGAGGCAGAGTAATTATGAGCTTGTACTCAGGTTATTGGTCAGAAAATTTTACACACATTAAAAATCTTCCACAGTGAAAGGTAAAATAAGGATCCTTCTGAGCCTGGGATTTTTTTTTTAAACTTGCACCTCCATAATGTGTTCCTTAGAGCCACAAGCTTGGTGTTAGTGGGATAGGTCAGTGCTAGAAAGTTCCAGGAAACTGACCCTCGATGTCTGCTCTGTTTTTTATCTTTTGTAGTGCTGTTTGACATAGTTTGTCTTTGGTTTGTTCTGTAGGATTTCCTCAAGATGATGTGTTGGGAGTTTTTTGGGTTTTAGTGTGGAATTTTATTAGCTGCTCATAATGAATTGTGGAGCCCCACAGATTTCCTAATTTACAGTTCTGGTGTTGCTGCCTGATGGGTGAAAGAGAGAACAGAAGAGAGGGAAGCTGCCAGGGAGGCTGGGCTGGAGGTGGGTGTGGAATATGGCAGACAGAAGTAAGGCAGCAGCATTGGAAGGGAAATGACCTAGAAAGGAGGAGGCTTCTGAGGACCAAAAGGCCAGGTAGCCCTGCCTCTCCCACAGAGGTGGGGACATTTGCTTAAAGCCAAAGGAGGAAATAAAAGGTTGTGTGTGGAAGGAATAGGGCCAACAGAACCATATTCAACATGTACCATCCTCAGGCTTCTGCAGGGAATCTGGGGAAACACACCTTAATAAAAACAATAAAATAAGGTTTTTGCATAGGTTTCACCAAACTAAATTGCTGTAATCTAATTATGATCTCATCAAATAATATAACTCATCAGAATTTTGAGCCTGTGTGCATTCTGTCACTTCTGTGTTCCCTCAGTGCACATTTTGATGTTTGTATTTTGCTTTTTGCGGTTGCCGGAGGCTGCCTGCACTTCTGTTTCAGTTGTGGCAAAGGCAGCTCCTGGCTTGGTGGTTGTGGGACCTGCCCAAGGCAAGTTGCAGCAGGCACAGAAAACAAGCCTATAGGGTGTAACACATGGGGTAAAAGTTCTGGTTTTAAGTCATGACCAGCTTAATCATTCACTGACTCCTCTGGCTGGGTCTGTGTGTTTTTGAGGACTGAAGTCTCTATAGAGCAGGTGAGAGGATGCATATTCTGGGCTGTGCTGCAGCTTCCTCCCTCACACTGAGGTCCAGACAGGTTCTTAAGGCTTCCTGGTGGTTTGGCAGTTGAAGCATCCCTGCAATGATGCTGTGTGAGGTGAAGATAAAGGTCTGCAGAGAGAGCTAGGGAAGAGGAGGTGCTGAGAGGCAGTAAAGTTAGGGTAGTGGCAGAGGAAGGCAGCAGGCTCCAGGCGAGGTGGCCGTAGTGGAGAGGAGTGTACATGGTCCTGGTGCTGCACACAGGGATGCAGCAGCAGCAGTCAGGGCCTGGGTTTGCTGGCAGAAGTGCCAGATCAGCAGCTGCAGTGTAAATAATTCCCCTGCTCTATATAGCACGTGAGCTCTGTGCACACCCACCCCCTTTTGTACAGATGTGCCGCGGGGAGGCACCAGAGCTGCTGTCGGGACTGCTGTAACATCCCCAGTGCTGGTGGGACTGAGTAAACCTCTAATGCTATGAAAAGATCATTCCTTTATGTTGGGCAAGGCCTAGACAGTAGAGAAACTGATGCTCGAAGCTGGGCTGACTGCAGTGCTTTGAGAAGATGTGAGCCATCCTTGCCCACAGCAGGCAGAGTTTCAGTGTAAAGATCACACCAGATTGCAGTCACAACTGTGC
The DNA here is from genome assembly GCA_013399195.1 of Dicrurus megarhynchus. Lineage (NCBI taxonomy): Eukaryota > Metazoa > Chordata > Aves > Passeriformes > Dicruridae > Dicrurus > Dicrurus megarhynchus. The sequence continues at coordinate 39,733 of VXAD01006091.1, forward strand.
CATTTCCACTAAGCTCAGACTACATAAAGTCTTCATAGTTAAATGTCATCATTGGGCGTAATTTTGCTGCAAACCTTGTACAGTGAATTAGAGCAAATAAGGCAAAAGCGAAGATTGGTGGAATTGGCTGATGTAAACCAATTTTATAAATAATAGTTTCATCAGGTATGTGATTTGTCACTTCCAGTCAGACTGCATTTAGGATTCTTGTACGGGATTACCTTTGGGAACAAAAAGCAGTTAAGCCAGATCTTCTGGCACAGTGCTGTGTACTCTTCTGCAAGGCTTTGGGGCTCTAGATAGTTGCCTGGTGAGGATACTCATCCCGTAACTGCTTATGTGCTGAAATGTGTGTTTCACTCAGACACCTGTGCAGTGTGTTAATAGAGGCTGAAAATAGCTGTGTTTGAGAAAGTTGTTTCTTTCTTCTCTTTTGGCCAAGTTTAACATTTTCATGCTTGTTTAACCACAAAGCCACAATAAAATGTAGCAGTCTTGTTGAACATCCCTGTTGTGAAGTGTTGCATTGAAATGCTTTGTTATAAAATGCTTCTGTTTTAAAGAAGAAAAAGCCACGTCCTCAAATGAAACAAAGCAAAGAGATTATTTACTGTTTGTTCCAAAACTTCCAGGAGACCGCAGGTGTTTTCATGACTAGGGAAAATCTTTGGGCAGTATTACTTAATGATTTTGAAAGCTAAAAAAGGAGAAAAGTCAGAGGTGTTCTGGGAAGTGAGAAAAAGATATGAATGTGCATCAACTTGCTTTTGCAGCTTGCTGAGAAGAGGTGTTATAGAGTGTCAGCGTTCTGTTTTTTGGAGCTTGCCATGCGTTGGTGTGTTGAGGTGATGTAGCACGGGTGGTTAGGGTTGTGGTGAGGAAACACCTTTTACCTTGCAATGGTACCCACATTGTACAAACACAAGAAGTGTCACAGTCACTGGCTCCCTGATCTCATTGTGGAACAAACAAAGCAATAAATGGGCTCACAGTAGCAGATGGGGAATTTGGAGTATATAAAAAAATGCCAGGGAGGAGGGGAAGGGAAGGAATTAAGCTTATGTGTTCCTAGTGAAACTAGAGAGTGAACTGTGTTACGGGAAAACAGTGTTTTCCTGTGCCCGTGCACTAAAACCAAAAGAGTTTGGGTAAACAGTAAAAGAATCCTGAGTTGCTAATGGCCTTTGGTTCTGGTAAAAGTACTCCAGGAAAGTTAGATGTAGCTTGGAGGGACATGTTGGGTGAAATTTCAGGAGCCTCTCAGTCTAATGTGTTTTGAGTTCTTACCTGAGCTGCTTAAAGTCCTTAAAAATCACCCCTGCTAAGTTGGGATTTTGGAAAATAGCAAACTCAAAAATTCTAAGGCTGTCTCAAAGAGAGAGAATTACCAGCTCTTCCCACATGGAACCTCTGGAAGAGAAGGCAGGAACAACTATTATCCACAGATGATGAGAACAGTTTTGTCTTGTGATCATCTCAGAAACACAGTCTTGAAGCTGCTTTCCTTTTTCTTAGCACATTCAGAGAGGAAGCGCCTTAGAAAGCCAAGTAAACGGCTTCTGGAATATGCAGAAGAATATGATCACTTGTTTGCACCCAAGAAAAAATCAAAGAAGGGCCAGGAGCAATTGCAAAAGGTTGGTGAAGGCCAGTGTGCTCTTTGTGGTTATTACTCTGGGGCTCTGGTCTCTGTGTGTTTGTGTTGTTGGTGGCTGAATGTTTTAGCTGTGTGCAGTGCCATGCAGGATGAATATTTTCACATAACGTATTTCACCATGCCAGGTGAATTCTGTGGCGAGGTCTGAATTTGAAGGAGGCGTTCCTGCACAATGCAGTCCTGACAGAGATACCCAGCGGGGGCCAAGTTCTTTGGTTTCAACTCCATCTTCAACCAAAGAGTCCCCTCCCGTCCTCGAAGCAGAGTGTTCCTTCTCAGAAGTGGGATCCCACTCCACTGATCCCCCTAATCAAGTTCCAGGAGGATCTTCAGATTTTCCAGAAGTGGTGCTGTCTTCCTCAGATGTTTCTGAGGTTTCCGCTTCTCCAGATGCAGAAGAGGGATTCCTGAAATCAGGTAAGTGGGAGATTGTGTGATGCTGCTTTTGTAAGTGGAAGTATCACAAGTTCAGTGGAAAATGACGCTTGGGACAGCATGAAAACGTCAGCGGCTGTTGGTCTGTTTGTTCTTGCTTTCCTTCACTCACTGACTGTGACTGGTGTTGAGAAGGAAGAGAGGTCACATGCAAGGACGTTCAGTGACCTGGTACTGTTGGCTTTCTGTAGACTGTGGTGGTCCTCTTTAGGTCCTGGCACAGAATGCCCCTTTTGTTCAAATGAAGAAGGCCACAACTCCTTTGCTGGGTCCTTGCTGTCCGTGCTTCCAAACAGTGACATTCCTTTAGCTTGATGGTCTCTTGCTGCTGTAAACCCCTTTGGATGAACATTGCTGTGCTGAGAGTGATGCACAAAGTCTAAGCTGCATTCCTTATGGAGTGATCTTTTGCTCTCCTAGTGAGCTCGGGGAGCTGTAGCACAAAATTCCCTCTGGAAGAACTTTCTCCTTAAGAGATTCTAAGCATCTGTAGAAATTTTTGTAGACTTGCGTGAGCTGCAGACAAGGACCTTGGCTTTCAGTAAGGCACAGTGTAGAAAGAGTGTGGTCTGAGGGGCCTTTTCCCTTTCCTGCAGTGTCAGTCTCAGGGTCTCCTTTCAGTATGTTTATTCTCTGATAGCATCTAAAGACATGTCCAGAGTTAAAGCCCTCGTGTTCTGGCTGTCCTAACTTGGAGGGAACACCGTTCCTGTCCTGAAGGACTTGTGGTCAAAAAAAATAAACCAAGCAGGCAGAGTTATGGTCAGTGAGAGGTCAGTTAGCCTGTCGTGTGAGGGAAGAGGGATTGCCTCTGGAGACTTGTGGATGTCATAAGGAAGTGGAAAGTTGGAGAGGATTAAAGGAGGAAAAACTGAAGATGGGAACCCAAGATTGGAGGTGCAGGAGAACAGAACAGGCTGCAGCAGTGGGAGCAAACATCCAGTCAGAGGTTGCGTAGTTCTTTCCCCTCATCTCCCCTCACCTCTTGCTGAAGCACGTGGAGTGGGCAGAAGCTTGTATTGAGGGTTAGGAGTGTGATGGATGAGCTCTGCCTACAGAGGTGTCAAAGGGCACAGCTGAGACTGTCAAAGGCAGCGGATGAATGGGGTGGGATGGGTAACAGGCTGTGTCTGCACTCAGCATCAGCATTTCCTGGTTCTAAGTTTATACTGTTGCCAAAATTAGTCTGAATGAGCCCAGGTCTAGCGACTTGCTACTTCCCGAGGGCCAGCATAAAGCTTGAGTAGAAAATAGTGCAGGTTACACCTAGGTTTTTTGGGGTGTCTTTTCTCAAGTAGGTTTAACCAGGATTGTGATCTTCAACCTGTTTACTACAGCACCATGAATGCTGGTGTGAGGGGTGTGGGAGTGTAGGCAGGGCTGTGTCAGTGGTAGGACTGGCTTATGCAGATCAAAGTGTTTGGGAAATTATGATCTGAATTGTGCTGGCAGCATGTGTTACCTCCTGGCAATGAGTTCACAGTCTCTCTTCCGTGGGTGGATTTTTATATTACATATTGAGGTGAACCTGAAGGTCATGGCAGACTGAGGTCTGTTTTTATTGAAGTTGTACAGAAGCAGGTAATTGGCATCTCTGCCCTAGGAGCTTATGATCCCAAAGAACAGGGTGAAGCAGATTGTTTTGAACTGTTGGCTGATATTTACTTACTGGTCTTAATCTGATTGAAGACAAGAAAACCCCTGTTTATCTGATGTGAAGGGTTCCATTGCAGGAAACTTCGAAAGCAAGCGTCAAAGGAAGCCCACTAAAAAGCTCTTGGAATCCAATGACTTGGACACTGCCTTTATGCCAAAGAAGGAGGAGTGGACTCCCCAAAAGAAGGTACTTTCCTTCCAGCTCTTTTGAAAACCAGATAGAAAACAAGCCTAGACAGCAGATCCTGCTGAACAAGACACAGTGCAATGGGATGTGGTTTTTTATTGGCTGTGGCCCAGGAGCAAAGGTCCACCCTTCCCAAAGGTGCTGGTTACTGTGTTATGATGCATTAATTCACTGTTCCCCACCCCTCCCCACTTGTAATGGGGATTGGGTAGTTTTGGCTTAAAATCTCCTTTTTTATTGATTTATATGGAAAAGGAGTCATCTGGATGCTGGCTGGGAAGGTATGAGCAGAAATGTTGTGCGCAGAGGCTTTCTGTCATGTTAAAGTGTAGCTTGAACTTGAACCTAAGGGTTTGTCCTTTTCCATCAGATTTCCTCTGAGCAGTGTTTTCTTTGTTACCTTCCCAAGTGAGCTGGTGAATGCATGTGAGTGCAGAGCTTGAAGCAGGATGGAGGCTTGAGGTGAATCACATGTAGGATACCGTGCTTGGTTCAGATTTTTAAAGAAAATGCTGCTCTTCTCCCCTGAATACTCAATATTCAGTGACATGGTTTGGAGAAAAGCAACTTGTATTTAGTTCAGGTCATGTACCTGCACGAGACTTGTTGCCACTGTTCCTAAAGTTGAGTAACAACACTTCTTTCCTTTTTCTTTCTTTGTGTGGCACAGTCTTAGTACAGTTATCACTGTTGCAGTAATGTAGAGGCCAGTGTATTTCGGTCTTAAGGTCTGTAAAAGTGTAAATTCAGAAGAGAGTGTCTTTTCCCAGCACCTTACAGAGTATTAGCAGCCTTTTTGGGAGAGCACAGGAAACAGTGAATGGTGCTAATGAGCACAAGACACATCAGACTCTGCATTCCTCCCTGCCCAGAGACAGACTTTTACATGTGTGATTTATCACACACAGAAACCAAATGTTTTCTTGTACAATCTCTAATGACTGATGAGTTCATGACCTGGATGGTAAATTAGGTGTTGCAGTCATTCCAAGAGGTTGCATGGCTGAAGAATGTGTACCTCTGTTGTCATCTGGTGACTTGACTCTCTCTCTTGTGTGCTTGTAGGCTACTGGCCCTTCAGAGAGTGACAGCTCTGAGCTCTACTCACCAGCCCACTTCCAGGACCTGGGAGAAGGTAAGTGAAGGCAGGGATAGCAGGGCAGACTTGGTGAGATTTGGATCAGTGCCTGTGGCACTGTATGTGTGTGTAAGGGCTTGGTGTTCTGTGTTCAGCAGCCCAGCAAAAGTTGCTTAAACCAGTATGAATGGGTGGTTCTCTGATGGCCACGGGGGCAGAGTGCCTGGAGGCTGGTGTTGCCCCAGCCTTTAGGCCCTCAAAGAATATAGGAGCCAGCCTGAAGCTCTCAGAAATGCTGCAGAACTTGCTGGTGTCACTTGCAGCAAGGGAATTATTTCTGCATTTTCCATGAATGGTCTTTCTGTTGCATCCCAGCTTCTGAAAAGCTCTTGGAGAAACAGCGAAAGCGGAAGAGACAGCGCCATACGTCTGCTGCAGTCCATTCCAAGAAGGAGAAGAATGAGGAGGGACTGGGAGAGACCCCACACTCTGAGGTACTGTTGGATCTTCCTACATGCTCTCATCCCTATAATCTGTTTGCTACTTCCCAGGGCACTTGGCAGAGCCTAAGCCAGAGGCATCTTTTGGCCTGTCATTTGGGAATTTGTCCCGCTGCTGCAGCTGCATGAGCTGGGTTTAGGCTGAAGATACCTCCTTGATCTAGTAACTGTTTTATAGTGATGCTTAACTCAGGCTCTGTTTTCAAACTGCTACTCAGCTAATTCTCTGTGAGAGAGGCTGCTCTGAACTCACGGAACCAGGTTTTGCCTGGCATCTTGCTTTGCACCTCAGAAAATCAAACTGCTGTAAAAGGTCTTCTCTGGGGATGGGACTCTTGTTCTTTCACACACCAGTAAGAAGCACAAGCACTAAACTGGACTTCAGCCCCTTCTGCTTGCACCTGCACACCAGGGTGAGCCAAGAACCCTATTGGAGGGGCTGGGGGGGACTGTCTGTGACTGCTCACAAGAGCCTCTGATTGCATTTTGCCATCCAGCAGAAAGGGATAATTGGGGCAATTCCCTCTACTATGTGTCAGCAGGGTCAGCGTACAAATATCTCTGACGAGCACATTTTGCCTTTTAGGAATGAGCCAGTTATCAGGAAGTGTAGGGGAAGCAAGACTTCCTGGGAGAGGCAGGACACCTCTGGGCCTCTCGCCATCGCCTCTCACTTCCAGTGGCCCAGGTTCAGCAGCAGGCAGGATAGTCAGTATGTATTTCAGGAGCCAATTATAGATAAATATTGTTATATTTGTTGTTGTTACACAGTTTCCAGGTGAGCTGAAACCTCACACCACTTTAAACCGTTCCAGCCATCCTGTTGCATTTTGGAAGGGGCATTTTTGATAAAGTTGATAAATTGGGGTAATACCTGTGGTCCATGTGAGCTTTCCTGTGCTGGTGTTGGTGTTCTTTCTGAAATGTGCTCAGCTGGAATAATTTTTAAAACAGCCTGTACCTTTGCCAGTGCTGGGCAGGGTCGGTTAACATTGTCTGCTGTGCCCACTAAGAGAGAGCAAATTCTCTGTGGAAAGAGGGGCGGTTCAGAGCAGCAAAGATCTATGCCACGGCTCTGAATCCTGCACCCACCACTCACTGCAGAGGAACCCCAGTCTTAACTGCCTCCAGCCTTAGACATCTGTGTTGAGTACCAGAAGTCGGGTACATTGTAAACCATGCTGAAAAAAAAGTCAATGATTGGCACTTTTGCCAGCATCCATTTCCATGTGATTGTGTCTCTTTAGCTGCTGTGGTGGGTGTTCATCCCCTGGCTTAGGTGAGTGCTTGGAGTTCTGGTGAGTATTGGGGTGCTATGGAGATGCAACTGTGCTTTCCTGTGGAATTCAGACTATGCTGGTCTCTCAGTGACTGCACACACTGGGCAAGGAACTCCACTTTGCTAGAAAAAATAAATGGTCTGATGATACAGCACAGTGAAGCCTTGGACCCAGCTGCCTTCCGAGGAAAAGAGGGCAGAGGAAAGCTTGTCAGTCTGGGCTGAGCTAAGCAGCTTTCTCTGACCTTGCCTCTCTGTGGAGGCAGGAGTGCAAATTTACAATATCAGGGCAGCAAGAGACTGAGAGAACGGGATGGAAAACGCTGTTGAAATGGTTGTCAAGGTTGGGAGCCAAGGTCAGGCTGTGCCAAAGAACAGGTCAGGCCTTGGGATTGTGCCAGACACAGCAGCAGGGATAGTTCTGGAAGAAGACCTGGGATGAGCCCTTCTTTCTGCAGGAGGTATGCACTGTTGCAGTACTTGTGCTGGGCAGAGGAAGGAGGGGGAACAGTGACAGGTCCTTGAGTGATGGCCTTGAGTGGTGATGCCCTTTTCTGTGTTCACAAAGGATGGGCTTTGCCCATCCTGCCTAGCTCTGGCATCCCTTCCCTGTGCAGTGTTAGAACAAGGCTGTACTCCATAAGGTATGTTGGACTGGCGGTAGTCTGTAGTTGGGACTTTGCCTTTCTTCTTTTATTTTTTTTCTCTCAATAAAGTCAGTTTATACCATTCATCTTTGTATTGTGTACTTCAGTATACCCTCAGTGCATCTGTGCATCATTGCTCCACAGAAGGCACATGGCTTTAAAGTGTCCCCAAATAAAATCATACTGCTGCATTCAGGGAATAGGGGAAATAAACAACAGTCCCAGGCAAAGAAAGCATCATTATCTGAGCAGAATACTAGCTCCAGGTTCTTCCAGCTTTAAACTTTAGAAGGTCTTTATGTCCTTGTTTTGCCCAGACTTGTAATGTGTTCAAAAGGCATTCAGTTCAGCTGTTCAGCTTACAAGCTTTAGTAGCACCACAGCTCAGCCTTTCCCATACAGAAAGTGATGCAAAGCTCCCTCTCGTGATTGTTAGCTGGACACCCTGCACCAAGCAGGCCTGGAGGTGTGGGAGTGGTGGCTGCTGCTTCTGCCAGCAGTTTGAATTCTCACAAGGTCTCTCAGGTGTACTGTTTGTGTCTGGGTGTACACTGGCTACAGCTTGGTGACCTGGGGAGGAACTGGCAGCTGTGCACTGAGAGCACTCAGCTACCTGCAGTGAGCTGGCATATTAAAAAGTGGCAGAGTCCTTACAGTGTTCTGGCTCAAAGCACTTGGCTAAAGGCATCGCTTTGGTGCTGCATTAATGGCCCTTAAATTGTACCTACTCTGGCGTGGCAGCTGGGGCTGGTGAGGCCACTGAAGTGTTCCCTAGACATCCCAAGTGGGCTGGAAGCTGGCAGGATGGTGTTTCCTAGCTCTTAGTTGCCTGTCCTGACAAAATCTGTGTCACTGCTCCAAGTGTAGCTGCAGGACAGCCATATTTTGTGGTAGGAAGGAGTGTCTCTAGGATACCTGGTGTTCTTCCCTCTTAACAGTGCCTGGGCAGGTCTCATGGATGCTGTGGGAAGTGGACACTCTGGGAAGCCTTATGGCAGGATCCCTGACTTGGCCCATGAGTGTGTGGTTGGGCCTTCATAATTTGAAACCCATCCTCTCCCCAGGATGCTCTTTCACCGGTAGATGCTATGTGCAGCACTGTACTTGTACAGGACAGTGGGAGACTCCGCACCGCAGTCAGGATGGGGTGTAAATGCCCTGCTGTGCTGCTCTTTTTGGGGTTGGCTGACTTCTTCATACTGACATGGGCCTTGAGTACCTTCGTGTCTGTATTTTGCATGGGTTAGGACAAGCTGAGATGAGTGTAGGGGAAAAGTGGAGTTCATTTAGTATGTGACAAGGTGCTATGAAGATTGAGGTTTTTGATTTGTGTTTCCAGTGCAAGTAGATACTGGGATGCTTCTGACTTTAGCTTACCTGATTTGTTTCCATTCAGGGCTGACTCCTTGCTCAGAGGGGTTATGCACAGGAAGATAATTGCATTGAGTGTTTATTTTTATTCATCTAATAAACTGAGAGCTCTTTCCTTTCCTTTCCTGTAAATCCTTTGGTGGATTTTGTATGGGGGATGTTCTCTCCGGGGTGGGTAACAACACACAGATTAACTGCCAAACCCATTAAGTGCTCGGTGGCTGAATTTGTAGTTTCCAAGTCAGGACAGGAGCTACTGACAGTCCTAATTCTGGTTTTCTCTTTAAAGGGGGAGACATCAGTTCATGGGACTGCTGCAAGCCCCAAAGAGGGTCATGAGGAGGGGTCAGAGAATGACCATGGAGTGCCTTCGTCCAAAAAGATACAGGGGGAGCGTGGAGGAGGAGCAGCTCTCAAGGAGAATGTGTGTCAGGTAGTGTTCTTGAAGGAATCTATATGAAACTATCCCACTGTTAAGTGTTTTTGTATAAGTTCTGGGACACACTGGTACCTCAGGTAGCCTCCAATTGCTTATTGGAGAATTAACCAGCTTTTTGTGCGCTGTATCAAGCATTTCCCCTGCAATAGCCGTTCTTCCTCTTAAAGTTCACAGAGGTTAGGGAGATGTGACCAGTGTAAGATACATTTTAGCCAATGTAGGATATCAGGGAGTTGATGGTAAATGGCAGTGGTTATACACAAACTACCTGAATTAACTGACACAAGGAAAATGTAGCATTTTTCCCCGGGGTGTCTCTGCTGGCATTTCGGCCAGCACGGGGGTTGCTATTGTCTGGGATGCCGCAGGGAAGGAAATTGCTGCAGCTGATACTGTGTTTTTTTCTGCACAGATCTGTGAGAAGCCAGGGGAGTTGTTGCTGTGTGAGGCTCAGTGCTGTGGTGCTTTCCACCTGCAGTGCCTTGGGCTCTCCGAGATGCCAAAGGGCAAATTCATCTGCAATGAGTGTTCCACAGGTAGGGCAGCTTCTGTGAGTGCTGTGGGCTTACCTGGTGCTTCCTTGACTGGAGTGATGTGCCTGCTGTAGGGCTGCTAACTAGCTCTCAGTCATCAGATTATTGGTTTGATGTCTGATGATGACTTTCTGAGTAGAATCGTAGAATCACAGACTGATTTGGGTTGGAAGGGACCTTAAAGATCATCAAATTCCACCCCCCTGCCATGGGCAGGGGCACCTTCCACTAGACCAGGTTGCTCCAAGCCCTGTCCAACCTGGGATGGGGTAGCCACAGCTTCTCTGGGCAGCCTGTGCCAGGGCCTCACCAACCTCAGAGGGAAGAATTTTTTCCTAATGTTTAATCTAAACCTACTCTTTTTCAGTTTGAAGCCATTAATAATGGATTTAAATATTAACTGGCCTTACTATTGATTCAGACAAGTGAAGTGCAAAGAAGTGATTGTCCAGGATCTGGTGGGAAAAAGGGGCAAATTCTTATGTGGGGACTAGGGAAAGTGGGCTGGTGGGGAGGATGAGTCTGATGCTAGCTGAAAAGGGGGAAATGTCAAAGTAGGGTTATTGATTTTTTTATTTTCTTTTTTTCCTGACTTGAAGTCCCAGCTATAATAATACTTATTTTGATCTGGAGTTCTAGCTCAGCTTCAGGCAAAACCAGCCTGGTGCAGAGACCTGTGCTCTGGGATGGATGCAGCAGGCTGGGAAGTTGTTCTGTGCTATTAGGCAGCCTGGTGACGGCATCAGCTCCTCATTTAGCCCTCCTGTGTGACCGGTGCGTTGCTCTTTCTGCAGGGGTCCACACCTGCTTTGTGTGCAAGAGCTGCGGGGAGGATGTGAAGCGGTGCTTGCTGCCCCTCTGTGGGAAGTATTACCACGAAGCCTGCATACAGAAATACCCGCCCACAGTCATGCAGAACAAGGGCTTCCGCTGCTCCCTGCACATCTGCATGACCTGCCATGCTGCTAACCCAGCAAACATCTCCGCCTCTAAAGGTACCCAAGTCCTCCAGGGTGGTCTGGGGGGATGCAGTCACATGGTTTTTCTTTGTTTCATGTCCACTGTGCATTTACCTGGTTCACCAGTTCTTTGTGTTGTTGCCTTTGTGTCCTTGCCACAGCGCTGGCTGTGTTTGCTGAGGAATAGCTGCTCCCAGGGGAGTGGAAGGGGTGGTGTCAGAGTGTCAGGCTCGGCAGCACTCCCCATGGTAGGACACGGCAGCTGGAATGTTCTCAGGCTGTCCAGAGGCTCAGATTCCTGCACGCCCAGCCTTGCCTCAGGCCTCAGTGGGTATTTGAGTAAATCTCTGGAGCTGTACAGACATGCTCGTGTTTCTCCCACCTGCTCCTCCCTGTGCCAGTGCTGCAGATGGTGCCTTGCTTAGCAGCACGGGCTGTCAACACAGAGGCATCCAGAGCAGCACAGGGCAGACTATGATATGCTTCTACTTAACCTTTTTTTCTATGTAAACTCTCATCTTGTCGTGGAGACACCCTCAGGTTAAGCTTCCCAGGCAAACATTTGTTTGAGCTGTTTGCAGCAATACCTTGACCTTTATCTCACATGATCGGACTTAAAACTTCTGTGATTGCTGTGTATGTTTGCTTCTAAAGCTGCCTTTCTTTAAATCCTTGGTATCTTAAGACAAGTAACAATAAGACCAGCTCTATTTCTATCCTCAAAGTCTGTGTTAAAGTTGGCTTTTTTGCCCCCATGTATCAGTATTTGGTGTAGAAAACAACACCAAGGCCTAAAGCCCGCAGCCCACAACCGGCCACTTCCCCACTGAACATTTGTTGACTGGCTACTGCTTCTTGGTGGTCACATTTACCCCTTTTCTCCCACCTCTTCTTCCTGTTTATAGTCTGCTGTGAGGAACTGAAAACGGGCTTTCAGAAACCTCGCATAAACTAGGCCTGTAGGGAAGTCTGAATTGCCTGGAAGTTTTGGAATTTCAGGGTAAAATCTGATAAACAACAAGCAAGTGCTGGTGTTTTCAGAAGCTACATGGATTGATTTTATTATGTGCAGCTAAGCACTTGGAACACCCCCTCTGTAATTACTGTCTGAGTTGATTTAGTAATTATTTGTGTATGATAGGAAGCAGTCCCAGTCTGTGAACTCTTGAACTGTTTCTGCATGGCATGCAGGAGATTTTTCACTTCTAAATAACACAATTTCATCTATGGTATATGTATTCTAGATTTTATAATTTTATATATATTTAGTTATATTAAATAACATAATAGGAATCCAGCGAGTATATCACGGGTGGTCTATAAAAATTAAAGATCCAGCTTCCTTCTCCAAAGCTGACTTTGAGCTTAGATATGAGCAGAGCCTAGTTTTATGAGGAAAGAGCTGTGATCCTGCAGAGGCTCACTGTGTTGTGGCTGTTGTGGTGCCAGGTCGCCTGATGCGCTGCGTGCGGTGTCCGGTCGCGTATCACTCCAACGACTTCTGCCTCGCTGCCGGCTCCGTGGTCCTGGCCTCCAACAGCATCATCTGCCCCAACCACTTCACTGCGCGCAGGGGCTGCCGCAACCACGAGCACGTCAACGTCAGCTGGTGCTTTGTCTGCTCGGAAGGTGAGATGGTCGGCGCTGGGTCCTCTGTCACCAGGGAACGCCCTGGCAGGAATTCATTACAAAGGGAAGAAGGTTTTCCCATCCAGAATGTCCCAATGGGAACTGCAGAGAACAGACTGCTTTCCTGTCTTTCCACATAAAAGTCCAGCTTCAGGCTAGGACCTTTTCTGAATCCTTAGAAGGGTTCTTTTTTTTACCATGAGTAGGGCCCAGCTTTTGAAAAGGGCTTGCAGGAGATCATTGCCTTTTTCCAGCTCTGTCTGGAAATGTCGAGTGCAGGGCTTCTGCACAGTGACTGATAAATTCCTCTTCCTTCTCTTTGCAGGGGGCAGCCTTTTATGCTGTGAGTCGTGCCCGGCTGCGTTTCACCGTGAGTGTCTAAACATTGAGATGCCAGAGGGAAGCTGGTATTGTAATGATTGCAAGGCAGGCAAAAAGCCACACTACAAAGAAGTAGTCTGGGTGAAAGTTGGGCGCTACAGGTAGGTGAAGATAGAACAGACTTGTCCCCATCCCTTCTTCATGCAGTGCTCATGGTGACTGAGATGAGAAGCTGATCCTCTGTGCAGGGTTCAGTGCAGCAGCCTCTGGCTTTTTTGCATGCACATAGCTTGCAAAAAGCAGTAAAATGTGAGCTTTCCTCCTCCAGTAGCCTCTTTTCTCCCCACCAGCCTTGCTGGTAGCCCTCACACACTTTTTCCCATATCTCCATGCAGTAGCATACTTTTGAGGTGGCTAGAAGTGGGGAAGCCAGAGGTTTTTCATCTGCCCTTCCCTGTGTTGCAGGTGGTGGCCAGCTGAGATTTGCCATCCTAGGACAATTCCTGTCAACATCCAGAAAATGAAACATGACATCGGTGAGTTCCCTGTGCTGTTCTTCGGCTCCAAGGACTACCTGTGGACCCACCAGGCTCGTGTGTTCCCTTACATGGAAGGTGATGTCAGCAGCAAAGACAAGATGGGGAAGGGCGTGGATGGCATATACAAGAAAGGTAACTTGTCTTCATCCAGGGAAGTACATGGTCTTTCCCTCTTTATTGTTTGGAAAAGTGTCATTCTTGTAGCAGAGAAAAATGTCTTCTTACAACTGAAGTGAAATTAAATTTGTAAAATGAGCTGCTGCTTGTGTGTCATCCATCATGCTCAGAGTGTTTGACTCCCAGAGAGGGAGAAGGGTGTGCAGATCGCAAGTGCTTCTCCAGCTCTGACATAACCTCTCAAAATCCAAGTGAGCTGCTGCCGTGTCAGCTTCCCTCTGTGTAATACAGTCATTATCTGCATTTGTATCATTATCTTGATACAAAAGTGCACTTGAGAGTTGTGAATATGGCTGCCTGGCATCTCTGCCCAAGAGGGCAGGCAGAGATAGCCAACAGATGGGATGCTTCATCACCCATGGGCAGGCCTCTGACTGTAATTTCTGCACTTCCCTGCTGCATTGGCCTTTTCTTCACCCTCCTCTGGTGAACCTTGTGAGCACTGGGTGGACACTGGCTGCCCAGCTCTGTGTGAGCAGAGGGAGTTCCTCATGACACAGCCTGTTCTCTCACTTAGCTCTTCAGGAAGCTGCTGTGAGATTTGAAGAGTTGAAGGCACAGAAAGAACTGAGACAACTTCAGGAAGATAAAAAGAACGACAAGAAACCTCCTCCCTACAAACACATCAAGGTGAGGGGAGGTGGTGGGGGGCAGGTGCGGAAGACAAAGTCTTGAGCTGTCAGTGCAGGTGATTTACAGGTATACAGAAACATTTCTGATGTTTGGGTGTCTGGCTGTTCTTGAAGGTTTCTTTGATCCTCTTTCCATCCTCAGCAAGCTGGGCAGCAGTAACCGAGGTGCTCTGATTTACTGGAACAGATCTGGTCATGTCTGTGCTGTCCATGTCAGTTGTGTGGTCTGAAGGAAGTGTCTCTCTTCCTTGAGAACTCAGGGGAGAGGGCTGGTAATGCTCAGTATGGTCAAATGCTCCGTGCTGCTGATGGCAAGGTGGGCAAACCAGGTGGTGCAGGACAGGAAGTGGTCAGGTGCAGTGCAGCAGGGCTGTGTGGAGGTAACCCACAGTATCTTGTATCATCTCTGCTATTGTTTATATCTCTCTATCAGTTGGTGGCTGAACAGAAATACTGAAGCAGGTGTACAGGCTGCAATAGCAGCCCTTTTCCTCAGTTTTGGGGAATTATTCATGTTAAGGGGTGTTAGTTGTTAATATTATTATTGAGTTAGAATTGGAGCAGCAGTAGAAATCCTACAGGATGGAGGTGACTTGAGAGGAGAGCTAGGGCCAAGCATGTGCCTGTGTCTGAGAAGTGGATCCCAACTGACCAGAAACCTATTGGGTCAGGGACTGTGTTCTATTTTTATTGCTTCTTCCCTTTTTTACGTGGCAAAATATGAAAGCTTAACTGATTTCTGCCACTTTTTGTATCTCGCTAGGATTTCTAGGCAGGCAGGTATATCCTGCATGAGTTACTGTGCGGTGTAAAGAGCACAACTGAATGCTGTAGCAGCAGTATGGGCCAGGCAGCTTCAGTGGAGGAAGTAGTTTCTCATTATAGCTATTTTTAGGCCTCTCTGGCCACAACATGAAGGAACTTTGGAAGCAGTTTAGAGCCTTTGAAATACCCTTTTATATAAATAATGACGGTTGTGGTCATTAGTCATGGCAGCTCTTCTGAGGTCTGGGTGCAAGCTGTTTGTCTCTCTGAAAGCAAAACAGTTTGCATGAGCAGATGGTGAACCGGAGAAGGCTTCAGGGTGGAATGCTGAAGCTGGTTATATCCATTCCTTCTAAGGAGATCAGCACCTCAAGGTCCATCCCAAAGAATACCCACACAAGAAGCTGCTGCAAAATACACTTGGGATCCTTCATCACATCAGGCTTGTGACTAGTTCAAGCACTGCCCTGTTTTGGTTTTGTTGCAGCAGTGCCTCAGAGAGCAGGGCAGGTGTGCTGGGCATGCGTGGTGTGGAGTGGCAGTGCCAGAGCAGTGCCAGGGGCGGACTGACCTAATCCTGGGAGTCTTGCCACTCTTAATGAGTTGATGAGTCTGGGTAAGAGACGGGAAGCAGTAGATGAGAACCTGAGTGACAAGGAAGGTTGGAGGTGGAACACAGTTCTGGAAGGCAGGTGGGGGAGACTGTGTTGAAGAGATTAATGAGGGATTTCTGCAGGGTTTGTGTTTAAACAAAGGGGGATCAGGACTGGGCCAGCCCCAGGCAGGTTGTCAATGTGGAAACTGGGTGGGACCTGGTAACTTACATGGGGGCTGGAATAGTTTTGCTCAAATCCCTTCCTTTCATGTTCTGGGAGAGGAAAGTGAGACAGTGGCTCACCGAGGGAAAGAACAGCAAGGAGCTTTTCTTCAGTGTCTCTCTCCAAAGTCCTGACTCTCTGTTGCCTGCTTTTCAGCGTTCGCTGCCTTTAACCAAACCCCAAGGACCCAGCTCATGCCACAGACACGCCAGTCGCTTCTCCACCTGGTGCTGCACTCTGCTTCCTTCTGGAGCGGTTTTTAGAGAGCTCCTTGGCTTAACTCTGAGCTCCTCTTTGGGCCTTCCAACCCCAGCCTTGTCTGGTTTGGCTTCCATTTACATCTGCAGGACAGTTGGGTAGGGAGGTAACTGCATGGTAGGCCTTCTGTCACAGGCGTGACAGCTGAGAACACAAACCAGCTTGAAGGTAACATTGAAAAAGCAGGGCAGTAAGGGAAGGCTGAGGAAAAACACCTGACACTCAGACTGGGAAAGGTGCAGTTTGATGCAGAAAGTGGTTTGGTGCTGATCACAGGGGTGGTGTGTGCCCAGCAAGAGCACTGGTTGGCCACCTGAGCTGGATGTGGGCACAGTAATGATGGGAGGGGAACAGTTGGCAGCCTCTCACCCTTCCAGGGTCACAGAATACACACTACACCAGGTGATGCTAATGGGGAACCTGCGTCCTCCTGAGCTCTCTCCTCTAACCTTCTGCCTCTCAAAATAGCATTCCCAGAAGTACAGCTGTGCCTGTACTTGTGTCCTTCTGCCCCTCGCTGTCACTAAGTCACTGCAGCCCGTCAGCTCGTAGGCAAGGGTGGAGTATAGAAGTGCCTGTCAGGGTAACCTGTAGTTCCCACGAGCTCATGTCCCTCATGTGCATTGAAGGTGAACCGGCCGGTGGGAAAGGTGCAGATCTTCACTGCAGACCTGTCCGAGATTCCTCGTTGCAACTGCAAACCCACAGACGAGAACCCCTGCGGCCTGGACTCCGAGTGCATCAACCGCATGTTGCTCTACGAGTGCCACCCCATGGTGTGTCCTGCTGGCGAGCGCTGCCAGAACCAGTGCTTCTCCAAGCGCCAGTATCCCGAGGTACAGATCTTCCGCACGCTGGCACGAGGCTGGGGCTTGCAGGCCAAAACAGACATCAGGAAGGTACGTACGCTCTTTCCGTCTCAATTTCTCTTGCCGCCTCTCTGTTGATCATTGTTGGTTTGAAAACTGAATTTGAAGAGGACTTCTCACTGTAGAATGCCATTTAGGAAAAAAAAAAAAAAAGATGGATTTTAATCTTTGCAGTCTTGACAAGAGTGTTTTGGCTCAGCTGGCCAAGAAAGTGGTTTGCATGTTGATGTGCCACAGGGTAAGATTGCTTGGTCAGTCTGCTTGTAAGAACGATGGGATGGTAGTCAGGATTTCCAGATGGGGAACAGTGATTATTCCTCCCTCCCGTACTTGACTAGCCAGGCTTATCCAGCATGAGAATCTTGTGTCTGAAACAAAAACCAGGGCTTGGATCTTACAAAAGGGCAGTGTCTTGGAGATGTCTGTTATTACTGCTGAAACTGATTATCTCCATCTAAAACACTTGTATGTATTTTTTAAATGCAAAAAATAGTAATTCTTTGGACACACAGCTGTGCTGAACAAAGAAGGAGGAATGTTAAAGCCAAAAGAACTCCAAAGCTAATAAAGGATGAAGTGAAACAGAGAACTATTAGCATAGTAGGAGAAGAATGTCTGAAAAAGGAGTAGGGATGACATGATAAGAGGAAGGCCTTGATAGAAGAGGTAAAATGTGAGTCTGTCCTGTTGAAAACGTTGCTGCCTGCTGTGCCATAAGTTAAAGGATGTTTCTGCCATTCCATGTGCTTGTTTCACTTTCAGCAGACAGTCTGGAAACAGAAACACTCAGTTATTTAGTGGGGGGAACCTATTAGCCCCACTGTAGCAGAGCTGGGGTTCTCTTTAATGACTGGAGTACGGTCTCTGCAGTACTTCACCACAGGAGAACTCCATGGATTCGCTGCAGGAGCAGGTGCCCCAGGTGCATCCTGCTGCTCCATGCGGTTGGTCCCCAAAGGGATATTGTTTCCAGCTGGAATGCAATTAGGGCAGTGCTTTGAGCTTTGCAGCTAAGTGCTGTTCTTGTGGTTAACTTCTGTGCTGTCCCTGGATGCTAATTCTTTTTTTGGCACAAAGAATAACCTGATGGTCGTAGTTCTTTATTTAATTTATTTTGAGTTATCTGAGCATGTGAAACGGATGTATGGTTCAGGGCTCTTGGTGAAGGTTATAGGTCAAACCGGCTGCAAAGCACAGGGAGAGATTTTTAGGAAGGAAACAGGAGCTAAGTTCTAGCACAAAGGTGGATGTCCCTCCATCCTGCAGATAATTTGTCTTGTCTTACCAGCTTGTTGTTTTCTGTCTGGCAGGGTGAATTTGTTAATGAGTATGTTGGGGAGCTAATTGACGAAGAGGAGTGCCGAGCCCGAATCCGCTATGCTCAGGAGCATGACATTACCAATTTCTACATGTTGACACTGGATAAGGTATGTGGAAGGAATCTCGTGGCCAGGGTCTTAGGCAGAAGTAAAAACATGGGAAGGAAGGCATGATAACTCCATCTAGTAAAAAGGTGCTAAGCATTGCTGATGAGCTGGTCTGCATTTCCTCTGAAATGACTAAATGAATTAACATGTAATAGAGGAGGAGCTTCAGGTTGGATATTAGGATTAGGAGGAAAGCCTGAGCAGACATCGTTGGAGTTTGTTCAGAAGAAGTGAGGACAGTTGTCTGAGGACTGTAGATCCTGCTTCAGCATAACAAGGTGAATTTGGGAACATTGGGATCTTTCCCAGCAGCTGAACCTTGGAGAGCCCAGAAGGGCTGGTGTATGCCAGAAGAGGCATCAGTCCTCAGACATGTAAGTTATAGGTGCAGCAAGACCTTCATTGAAGTTCAGATCTCAGGTCCTGCTGTTCTCAGTAGAGTGATGGATTTCCTCATACACTCAGGCTCCCCAGTGGGTCCTGCAGGCCAGGTTGTTGCTATGAGCTCCTGACTTTCAGAGGTTTAAGTGGTTTTGTCAGCTGCTTTCCACACTTTGTCACTCAACCGTGGAAAGATGAGAAGGAAACCATGAAAGCAGACATGGGGAGGAAGTTGTCGAGTGTGGGACAGGATAACAGTGACTGCTTTGTGTCTTTCCCCTCATCCTGCTGCAAGTTCACACTGACCATATCTTGTTCTCCTTGTCTGGCTGATGGGGCAGACCCAAGTGTTAATATCTCCCTCATTACTACAAAAGCAAATCTCAGTTGCAGCTTCCCTCTCCTCTCCAGCTTGGTAACAAGCTGTGCACAAGTGTACCTCACCTTACACACTCTTCCTGTTTTCCTTCTATACACTGACATGCAAGAAATAGGAACTGCTATTTTGCTTTTAAGCAGAAGTTGGGGCCTGGAACCACAAGCACTTCCTTGGAAGTGTGCTGGGGTGCTGTTTACCCAGAACTGATGCCACAGGGGGCCTTGTTTCCCAGAAAGCAACAGAGGCAGTGTCCTGGCTGTTTGGGAGCCATGTGTCTTTGAAGAGGAAGATGATGTGCAGGAGGCTGTATTGCCACGTGATCTGCCAGCGCTGGCCAGAGGCATCAGAGCTGGTTCATTACAGTTGATGACAGTTGATTGAAATGTGGTTTTCTGAGGGTGTTTTTGCAATTCCAGGATCGAATCATTGATGCTGGGCCAAAGGGCAACTATGCTCGGTTCATGAACCACTGCTGCCAGCCCAACTGTGAGACTCAGAAATGGTGTGTGAATGGTGACACTCGGGTCGGGCTCTTCGCACTTGTAAATATCAAAGCCGGTAAGGAGCACGCTGCCAATGCCTGCAGTAGCCTCTGGGGGTTCTGAAAGGAAAAGGGAGGGTTTGTAGCTCCCTGGGAAGGGATTTAATTTTTGTTTTCATACGGGCGTTCATGAGACTTAATAGCAGCACTAACATATAAAACACAGCCGTAGTATCAGTGGAGGTTGATACAGGGCCCTGCTACAGGGTCGATGTCCTTTTTAGTTGTAAAATGTGGTAGGAGTGAGGGGTTGCACTGAATTTTCTCTCCACACAGATCTATGGGGAGATTAATAGTTTGGTGTCCTTTCATAGTGGTGGCAGTCATTTGTGACGTTATATTTAAAAAGTGCTTTTACTTCAGCAGTAAAATGTTCCACCCTGTAATTCATTAACAACTTGCTTGGTTTTGATCTGCTTTTGTGCCAGGGACTGAGCTGACTTTCAACTACAATCTGGAGTGTTTGGGAAATGGGAAGACAGTTTGTAAATGTGGTGCCCCAAACTGCAGTGGCTTCCTAGGAGTAAGGCCAAAGGTATGATGCATCCTTTAAGCTTCTATTCTTCCAAATCACCTCTTTGCAAAGATGTGTGTCATTCATTGGTTGCAGAGGTTTCAGGTTGAAGAGATCATCGGTTCAGTGTGGCCATGGGAACAGTGCTTGAAAGGAGTTAAATATTCGTGTTTTCATTCTGAGAGAACAAGTCTTCAGTTATCAGAGTTGCTATAAATAATAACAGGAAGTTTTCTTTTACACTGAAAGAATAAAAGAAAGATTTTTTTTCTTTCACTTTTTAAAAAAAAATTCTACTTCTTATCATGACAATTTCCATAGCACTAGGGGAGCAAAGGACAGGCATGGGAAGGACTTCATCAGATAACCGAGAAAACACAACTCAGCCCATTTGCTAAAGTAAAGACTTGAGTAAATTGTGAGCGTGCTTGGAAGGCCAGCAAACTCACATTCCTTCAGACTGAAGCTGCTTTAGAGCCAGAAGGCTGTGATCTCACCATCTATTCTGCAGTAAAATTCTTGGTTTTATTCTGCTTTTAATGAAGTGACCAATTTTTTCACATCATACAGACACAAGATATTTGCCATATCTGTAGTAGAAAAAACACCAGCTTTTAGAACTCACTGACTTTTTGAGGGCTTCGATTTGTAATTGTAATGTTGCAGTAACAGGAATTGATTTCAATTACCTCCTTGTGTGAGCTGGTTCTCACTGGGAAAAAGAAATAACAGGAGCAGTTGGCTGAGTTCCCAGCTGTCACCCGCTAAATCTATGTCTCAGCTGTTGGTTTGTTACAAGTGCTTCACCAAATCAGTCTGTAATCCCTCTGCTCTGGCATGTGGATCCTGCCGTGTCCACAGTTAAGGGTTAAAAATCTCCAAGCAGCACAGTTGTTCAGCCCCATCAATATGTAGGGATGGTTTTATGAATTCTCCAGAGATTAGTTCTGCAGAAAAATTAACTTATAAAAACAAAAAATGGATGTCTTCAGAAGTTGACAGATGAGGTGAATTGCACATCTGATGTATTTAGTTCTTTTTCGGGTTGCGATTTAAAGTTCAATTGATTTTGTGCTGCCCCTGTGTTATACACGGCTTGACTGTAATTTTTGCCTTGAAATTGCAGGTTGCACGATGGAAATCAGAGAAAGGTGCCCTTTAGTTGGCATTCGTGTTCCATTGTGATATCTGAGGCGACTCATTCCATCTTGATGAGATGGGCTAAGAAACAATACCAAGAAAAACAGTACCTTGGGGTGGTTTTTT
The DNA here is from genome assembly GCA_013399195.1 of Dicrurus megarhynchus. Taxonomy (NCBI): domain Eukaryota; kingdom Metazoa; phylum Chordata; class Aves; order Passeriformes; family Dicruridae; genus Dicrurus; species Dicrurus megarhynchus. The sequence continues at coordinate 60,990 of VXAD01006091.1, forward strand.
TAAAAAATTCTTCTCACAGTAGATGCATTTTTAAGCTTCCTGAAGATAACAGCGAGACAAAACTGATTATACTCAAGTTCACTCTTAAAAGTGACTTCTAACTGGGAGTGTTGAAGAATGTTTGGGAGTCTATTGTACTGCAGGGAGCAAGTGGGAATCGCTTAGTCCAGCTGTTAGACCTCTCTTAGACATTCAAATTAGCTGTGAAGGGATTTTCTTGTTCTCTTTGTAATTAGATGGCCAGGAACTAGGCGCTGAGAATCGGTGGCATAGTTTAGGTGGAGGCATTTCAGTGCCTGCATTTTCAGTGATAAGAAAGGCCTGGCTTGTCCCCATTGTCAGGGGGAATGATGGTATGAAAGCAGAAAAATCCACATGTGAAGGGGAAGGAAACAATCAAGAGATGTAACTCCTTGGTGACAGGAAAGTTGGATAGCCAACTGCAGAGTTCTGAAATTGTAGGTCTGGACACCAAGATTTTTAGATGTTTTGGTGATGAAAACATTATGCACCATATTTATGCAGAATAAAGGATGTAAAAATTGCTTCATAGGCATTGTCTCAGCACACACAGATTTCCTGCATGGAGAATGCATATTTGAACACAAAGAGATGTAGAAAATGGCACAGAATTTAGTTCATGTCTCCTTAGATAAACTAAACTTATAGTGCTTTGATAAGGTCAGGACTGGGGGCAAGAAGCATAATCTTTGTGGAGTTGAGTGTTTGACACAATGGGAGGCTCAGCCTGGCTTGGAGGGGGAGTTGGAAGAGCAGGGTTGGAGGAAGCCTTAGGCCAGAGAAGAGAGCACTGAAGCCATTTAGTTGCCTGTCCTGGCTGCAGCTGCAGTTATTTCACTACATGGATAATTTAACTGTACTGATGACACAGAGGTCATTTTCACTGGCGTGGGAGAGTGAGAGGATGGGGCAGTTGCAAAGGAATAACTGAGTATAGGGAGAATGGAGATTGGATGTTCCACAGCACACACCTAGAGGGTAACAGCAGAAACAAATCCACCATGAGAAGGTCATGGCTGGGCAGTCGTGGTGGAGAAAGAGCCACTGTGCAGCTCAGCTGCCACAGGACTGAGCTGTGGTGTGACACAGCTGTGGAAAAGGCAAATGGGAGGCAGTGCTTTGGGGGGATTTCCCGTTCTTTTGGCAAAGTGTTGATGTCATTGTACACAGCCTGTGAGGTGTTATCTGAGGTAGCATGTGTAATTCTGTAACTTTTGTTTGGCGTAAATGTACTCAATAAGGGCAGAGAAGAGCCACTGGGAAAACAGAGTGTGCAGACTGTGAAAGTTTTGGTTTGCAAGCAGGAGAGTGTGTCCCAGGGGTTACTTCAGGGAGAGAGAAAAACTTCAAAGTTTGGACTTGATGATCTTGGAGGTGTTTTTCAACCATAATATTTTGTGATTCTGGTGGAAAAGAGCAGCATTGACACAAGAACAAATAGGTCTAAACTGATGACAGATAAATTCAGACTGAAAATGGAGAGAGAAATGATGAATGCGAAAAAGTGCAGGAAGGCCCTGGACAGATTCCTTATGAGTTATGTGTGCCAGGAGACCTGACTGCTTTGACCTGGAGAGTCTGTGAGAAGCGGCACGAACTCAGTGACCCGAGGCAGCCCCAGCTCCTCATTCTGCTGCTGCTAGTTGGATATATCCCACCTTGAGCCAAGCTTTGGTGCAAGATTCCAGGCTCTTTCAAAACAACTGGGAGCTATTTGCTGTAGTATATTGGTTGCCAAATACCGAGCAGCACTGGAGATGCTGCCCAGGTCTCAGGTGTAGCCAGCAGTGGGATTTCTGTTGGCAGGGTTTGCAGTTCTCTCCGGCAGCAGGAAGGGAGCAGGTGAACAGGGCAGAACCCTGCATTAACCCACATTGTCTCACCCACAGAGCCAGCCCAGCCTCACCGAGGAGAAGTCCAAGAAGCTCAAGAGGCGGCCGCAGATGAAGCGCAGGTCGCAGGCGGAGGTGATGAAGGAGCGGGAGGACGAGTGTTTCAGCTGCGGGGACGGAGGGCAGCTGGTCTCTTGTAAGAAGTCAGGCTGCCCCAAGGTGTACCACGCCGACTGCCTCAACCTGACCAAGAGACCTGCAGGTCAGTGCTCTGCATGGCTGGGCTCTGCTTAGGTCACAGTGTTGGCTCTGGGTGTCCTGGGCACTGCTCATCGCCCTGCACTCTATTCACAGCATCTTAACATTTAGAGAAATCTTTCTCACTTGAACAGACCTTGTTGCCCAAACATCTCAGCCTTGGTTTGTACCCCATTGTGACTGCAAAAAGGTGAACTAGTTGCTGAAGGGGAAGCTGGTCCTTGCCTAAGAGATGGTTCTTGTGAACTGACCCCATTCTTGGGGCCTGGCACAGCATAATCCCAACAATAGCTGATGTATTGATCATCACACTGGCTGTTTTCCCAAAGTTGAAGACAGTTGAGTGAGTTGAATGGTGAGGAGAAGCACCTCTGGAAAATAGGAGTTAGAAAAGAATCTGTTAAATGTCTGAATGGCCATTAGTTCAAAACTTGAGAGGAGTACCAAAGCATATTCTAGTTTGTGGTGAAATGAGGGCAAAAATTTGAAATAAAAAAAATCCTCAAAAAGTACAGTCCAGCCTCCAGCCTGTTCCCCTGCTTTCCATTTGAAAAGTTTCTCCTAACAGCCTGACTTAAAAACACAAAGGATTGCCAGCTCTCTGATACACATTTTTTTACATGGGAGATTGTTGTCTCAGTCCTTATACAAACATAGCCTCAAGTTTTTATTCTTGATCTGCTCTGGACTGTGTCCCACTTGCCTACACATTTTTTAAAACTGGAAAGGAATATTTTAACAGCATTGCAGCTGAGGCCTTGCTTACTCTGACAGAATAATTATATTTCGTTTTTTACATAAAATTTCTTGGGAAATTATATTATATGAAACTTAGATTTGTGATGTTGATGGTTTACTTTATCATTCTTGAGTTTTCATCTTGATCCTTTTCTCATATTTATTTCTTCCTCTTGCAAATCTGTTTTGCACCTGTCTTTATTTAATTACACCTTGTTGGTGCAAGAGCATCTGTCCAGTTTAAATCCTGAGCCTGTCCAACTGGATTTTTGTAGTCCCTCACAGCCTTGATGTTATCTACCTGCTTCTGTAAGAGTATTTGCTGTTCTGCTTTCAGAAATTTAAATTATTGTACAGATTAAAATATACTCCTGAAGGATGTAACTTGAAATGCCTCTTCAATTTGCCACAAGACCATTAATAACTGTTTTTTGAGAATGATTTTCAGTCAGTTGTAGCAATTTTACTCTTTTTATGCATAGGCAGTGATTTTCATAGCCTGCTCTTCAGAGTATCATTCAGGACATGAAAGGTTCAACACTTTCTACTTCAAATGTTTCCTCTGCCATGGACTTTGCTGTCAAGTAATTGGAATTTCCTGCTTGTTTGCATGTTGCTAATTGTGTGATCTTACTTCCAAGAGCTCTGGGCTGTCCCTGGAGAGGGTGCTTATTCATTAGACCTTTTATCCTGTCAAAGACCATTAGAGTGTTTGATAGGATTTATCCTTCTTGCAACAAACTAGCAGGTTTTGACTTACTTTATTTTCCATCTGTACAAATTACCTCTGTGAGGATGGTCCCAGGGTCTTTCCAGTGGCCCAGTTTAGCGTTGAGTGTGGCTCTCTGGGATGCTGCTGGTGGAGCAGTGACAGCCTGTGCTGCAGCACCGTGAGCCAGGAGCAGGGGGGACCATGGGAAGTGTTAAACATCCTTACTTGGAAAAAAATGCTAAAAAATTGGAAAAGACACAGAAGAGCAGTGTGCATATTTTGAGACTGGAACAGAAGCCTTGGACTGGCTTCAAAGGAGGGGAAAAACTTGCTACGTGTTGCCTTCAACCCCAGGGGAAAAGCAGCATGAGAAAGGGGAGTGGAGAGTTGCTGTTGCACAAGTGCAGGGAGCAATGCCCACAGCTGCTCAGGGTGATGCTGCAGGAACCAGCCTCCCTGGAAAAGAGCTGCTTGCCACAGAGCCACAGCTCTGTGGGTTTGGTTCAGGCAGTCGGGGAAGTGCTCTGGCCTGGCTGGTGTCTGTGGCTGCCCTCTGGCTCAGAGCTCTGTGCCAGGGCTGCTCTGTGAGGAGCTGCTCCCTACAGCAAGGCAGGGAGCAGGGGAGATGGGGGATGTGGGGTGCTGGGAGAGCACAGAGGCAGGAGGTGTATTTGGAAAGACATCCTTGCTCCTGCTGTGGTGAGAGGTCAGGAACTCAGCATGTGCCTGGTTGTGTCCGTGAACTGGTGGGAAGCGTTTGGTAGAGCCAGCAACATCCTTGGCTGAGGGAGCAGGAGGCTGAGCCGGTGAGGTCACCTACAAGTGAGAAAAGCAGCAATCTCTGAAGTGTAATGTTGTGTTTTTCCTCCTGGTGGTGTTGGTTCTGATGGTCAATAGGTTCACTGTGAAGATGGAGCTGCTGGGGGAGCAGCTTTGTTTTATCATGGCCATACATGGCCAGGGGTTAAGGATGTGCCTTCGGGTTCAGAGACAATAGAAACTTACCCCTTGTGATCACTGCTCTCTCACTTCTTCTTTCTGATAAACAGGAAGGGAAGTTCTTGACCCAGAATTAAAAGATGAATCTGAGACGTTTGCTTAAAAAGTCCTTTGGGTGTTGTGCACAGATAACCACTGCTGTTTTCTATGAAAATCAGAGCCATGGAGATGTGCAAGCTGGGAGTGTCTGCTCCTCTCTAGACACCTCTGTTAGCGTTGTGCAGATGAGGTTTTGATCTGAGCTGACGTGGTTTGTGTTTGTCACGATTATCATTGCTCTTGCTGCTTCTGAGAATGCAGGTTTGTGTTAACTGCCTGTCAAGCTAAGGCAGAAACTGAAGAGGACACGTAGAATTGTATGTGGTATTACAGGAGTGTTCCCACTTTCCCCTGAACTCCCTTTGCAGCAGCCCTTTGTGTCTTGCCCTTGTACTGCTCCTAAGGTGTGTCTTTTCTCCCGTGTCTGTACTGCAGGAAAGTGGGAGTGCCCGTGGCATCAGTGTGACATGTGTGGTAAGGAAGCAGCTTCATTCTGCGAGATGTGCCCCAGATCCTTCTGCAAGCAGCACCGGGAAGGAATGCTCTTCATCTCCAAGCTGGATGGACGATTATGCTGTACAGAGCACGATCCTTGTGGGCCTCACCCTCTAGAGCCAGGAGAAATTCGTGAGTATGCGCCTCCCATAGAAGGCCTGACTAACGGCGAGGACACCCAGCCACCAGAGCAGCTGCCTGCAGACACAGAGGCAGACACAGACCTGAGTGTTCAGCCCCTGGACAGCCTACCTCAGTCTGTGGCCCTCAGACTGCAGTCACCAGAAAAGCCCCCTGCTACCCTAGCGCTGAGGCTGCCTTCTTCAGACAAGCCCCCCACCACCCTTGCCCTGAGGTTGCAGCCATCAAACAAGCCCCCCACCACCCTGGCCCTCAGACTGCCTTCACCAGACAAACCACCTGCTACCCTGGCTCTGAGACTGCCACCGTCAAATAAACCCCCTGCCACCTTGTCACTGAGGCTGAAGCCATCCAACAAACCCTCCACCACCCTCTCGCTCCGGCTTCAGCCTTCGGACAAACCTCCCACCACCCTCTCGCTCCGCCTGCAGCCGTCAGACAAGCCCCAGGCTGCCCTGTCCCTAAGGCTGCAGTCAGAGAAGCAGCCCATCATTGTAGCGCTGCGGCCTCAGCAGCCCGACAAACCTCCCAGCAACGCGGTGCTCTGGCCACTGGACGAGTCCTCCAGTGACGCCTCGCAGCCTCAGCTGCCGAGCAAATCTCCTCCGGGAACACCACAGTCCCCGTTGGATGAGTCGCTTGTTACTGCTGGTGACCTGCAGCTCCAGCTGTCAGACGAGACTCCTGATGCCCCCGAGGTTTTGGAGTTATCAGATAAGTCCCTCATTGACAGCAGGACCCAGCAGCCCGAGCTGCTGGACGAGTTCCCCGCAAAATGCCTCCATCCTCCACTGTCCGACAGGCTCCTTGCCACGGTGGGGACGCTGCAGTCCCAGCCGGAGGATGAGCCTCCTGACGCCGATCAGCTCCAGCCACTGGACGACTCCTCTGCCCAGAGTCCGCAGCCTCAGGCTGTGGAAGAGGCTTCCAGCTCTGTGGTGCCGCAGGTCCCAGCGTTGGAGATGGCTTCCAGTCCTGAGGTGCTGTGGTCTGTTCCCATTGAAAAAGTCCCTGACTCCCCAGTCTCACGGATCCTGCCCTCAGAGAAGGCTCCTGGATCAGCAGTACCACGATCCCTGCCTCTAGAAAAGACTTCCTTCTCCGGGGCAGTGCGGGTCCCAGACACAGAGAAGTCTCCCAGCTCTGGGTCACCCCGTCCCCTGCCTCCAGAGAAGGCTGCTGGTTCGGGTATGCTGCGGATCCTGCCCACAGAGAAGGCTCCCAGCTTAGGGTCGCCATGGCCCCTGTCTCCAGAGAAGGCCCCTGGCTCCCAGTCACCGCACATCCTGCCCATGGAGAAGGCTCTCAGCTCGGGGGCCCTGCGGATCCCGCTCACACAGAAGTCTCTCTCCCCCGGGGTGCTGCGACCCCTGCCTCCAGAGAAGGCTGCTGACTCTGGGGTCCTGCGGGTTCTGCCTTTGGAAAAGGCTCTCAGCTCTGGGGTGTCTCGGTCTCAGCTCTTGGAGAGGCCTCTTGCTCTTACAGCCCCATGGCCTCAGGCGTCGGATAAGCTGGCTGCTGCCGTGGCTCCTCGGCCTCAAGCCTTGGACAAGCCTCTGGCTGCATCAGCTCCGAGGCTGCTGCTGTCGGAGAAGGCTCTGCGTCCCGTCGACCAGAACGCTCAGCCAAAGGAGAGAGGAGCCCCAGCCGTGGAGCTGAGTCCCCAGCAGAAAGAGCGGACCATGTTATCTGGGGAGCAAATCTCTTGGTCTGCTGGGAAGGTGGTGACGCACGTCGGACAAGTACCTTGGCCTACGGAGAAACTACAGACGCACGAGCAAAGCCACTGGCCCACTGCGAAAGCCCTGACGCCTGCAGAGCAGCCTTCCCGGACAGCAGAGAAACTACCAGAGCCAACCCTTCAGCCCAGCTGGGAAGTGGCCTCAGCCCCCACGGAGCAGAGCCCATGGACATCAGAGAGATTGTGTGCGTTCGAGCAGACCCCTCGGCCAGCCAGGGAAGCGCCGGTGCCCCCGGAGCAGATGCAGTGGCTTGTCACGAACATTCAGACAATTGATCAGATTTCTTGGCTGAGTGGAAAAGCACAGACTCCTCGGGGGCAGGACCCTTTGCCTGAACAAAACACAGCGCTAGCCCGTAACCAGGATTCTGTCTGTCCTGAGTTGGCCGACTCAGAGCCAAAGTGAGGTTGGTGAATATGGGAGGCAGGTTTCAGTCGTTTAATGTTTAGGGAGGGGGAATCTTTGTTTTGTTTTTTTTTTATTCACTTCCCTGAGCCCAGCCCCTAACCCATGCACATCCCATCCATATTCTCTTGTGACATGAGCAAGGACATTCTCTTAAATCTGAGTCTGGCCCAGCCAAAGGGAGAGAGCATCCGTGACCTTTTCCTCTTCCTTTTACAAATGGTAAAGCTGAAATAAAGAGTCCACTCTGGGTAAAAATCTCCAATTCCATTGAAATGGTCACATTACTGATCCAGCGTGTTCAAGCTCCAGGTTTGATTCGTAGGAGGGTTCCCAGGTACAGCCAGCAGCCTTGCTCTTGTTAATGCATTTAAAGAAAGTGGATCAGTCAGGCTGCCCTGGCACTGGAGATATTTCAGGGATCACGTGGTGAGCAGTCGTGTGTGTGTCCTTGGCACACTCTAAATCGGGGAAGGGATTTTATGTCACCTGCCCAGGTCTCTGTCCCTGCAGGGTGTTGCTTTGCGAGGTTTGTCCGTGTGTTCGCTGGGACATGCTGTGCGTGTGGTTTGCGGAAGGACGGGGATCGTCTCCAGTGAGATAGGAGAGGAGCTCCTGCACTCGCTCAGTGCAGTTTTCTCCAGCAATAGGCAGTATCCGTTCAGGCTCCTTTTTTTACAGAGCTGTGACTGGCCAGCCCAAGAATCGGGAAATCTGGAGGAAGTCAGGGAAAAGAGAGATCTTGGAAGAAGTCATCTGGCAGTTTTTTCATTCTTGTGTCTTAATCCTTTAGCACAGGACACGCGGAATGTTTCCCTGCACTTGGCAACGTAGTGACCCATAAAGCAGCAATAGCGGAGCAGAGCAGAGTGGGTTCCTGGAGGTGCTGAGCACTGCCCTGCCAGGGGGACAGTGCTCCCTTTCACATTTCCATCCAGTCTCTTCTAGACCTCTGTTGTCAGCATGAGCCAGCGGACTGAGCAGTCCTTTCTCCCTTTGCCTCAGACGTGTACAGAACGTGTTCCCATCACACCTGGTGTTGCCAGCAGCAAGCCAAGCCTGTCCCGCTCGCTGCACAGTGCAGAGGCAAGGGTGCCGTAGCTGGATCGGGACCCATCTCAACACCTTCCCCTTGTGTAGCTTCTGGCTTAACTCTTCTACAACCAAAGGAGACTTTAATTAACTGGACTGTGTTGGTGTGCATGTGTGTGTGCGCGTGCGCGTCCATCCAACTGAACTGTAGTTCTCACACTGGAACACAGTGGGCTCCAGCAGCTGGCTGGCTTTCTTTTTCCCTCTTCTCCCTTTTACAGTGAAGGCGATGTTTAGTACCTGGTGGTCATCAGGCTGGTGTCCAGACTAAGCCTACTGAAAGCCATTCACTCAAGCGTTGAGGCAGGAGTTGGCTTGGCTGTGGTGCTCGTGGGGCAAGCAGTAGAGTCCCGGGGACCTGCAGCATCTTGTGACCACCGGCATCCTCGCAGGCAGGAGGAGGACAGACCTCCTCAGGTGGCTCTGCCTGACCTGGATAGGGTTGGTGTCCTGCCGAGGAAACGCTGCTGACCAGCTTTTTCCCACTCTCACAACACATTACCTCTGTGGTTTGCCCGAGCTCCACCGATCTGGGGCTGCAGCCTCGGATCTCCATGCCGCCGCCAGACCCTTGCGCAGCTCCAGTGTGTGTATCCTTCTCCTTCTCCTTCCAGGCAGATCTGCAGGCCCCTCCCTCCCCAGGAAGGGAGAGTTCAGCCCCGTGATGACCCCCTTCCTCTGACAGGGGAGCATGTCCTTGTTCCCACCTGGCTTGCAAGTGCCTGCTGCTCCCAGAGCAGACAGTCATGAGCTTTGCAGTTTCCTATGAAGGGAGGCAGACAGCTGTACCAAGACAAATCCTGATCCGTTCTCCTCTCCTGATGCGTGCACCCCGAGACAACATCCTGCTGTAGGGGCCAGGTGCGCTGGGCACAAGGGGACATTACCAGTGCTATGGTGCGTCTCTTCTCTAGTCCGAATCATTTCACATCCTTTGTAGAATAGCTCACGACTTGGAAAAGCTTTATGGCTTATGGAAGCTTACTTGTTTAATGTTGTTTTTTTCCGGGAAGACTGGCAGGTCAGTTCCTGCTTGCTGCTGAAACTGGGGAAATGCAAGCAGCTTGTGTTTCTGCATGACTCCTCCACAAAGGGAATCAGGACAACTCAGATACATTAAGAGAAGATTACCTTAAGGGCATTCATTAACGTTTTTAAACAAAAAAAAAAAAANAGTATATTAAGTATTTATCATGTGTGAGAAGGAAAATAAATCTTGAATTTACATTTATAAGGCTTCCCATGAGCTGGACTTAGTCATGTAGATTGTGTAAGTAGGGTTTCCTCAGTGCCAGCGCCCAGCCAGCTCCCACTGTAACCAGAGAGGTCTCTGCACTGCTCTGTCCACCTCCGCTTCGCATTGTCACGTGTTAACTAGTTACTTGTTTCATGAAAAAATAAACTGTGAATATTTTTGGTGCAGGCTTTTCTAAATCTGTAAAATGGAGAAGTTCTCAGTGAATTCTCACAAGAGCAGGTTTGAAAAAAATCACTTCTATAAATCGCGGGCTCACGTAGCAGGGTGAGGCTCACGGCAGCAGCCGCCTTTCATGCAGCAGGTGCTTACCCAAAAGCTTGTTTGGAACAGTGAACGTGGATTAAACCGTTGCATGGCATTTCCCACAGCCTTCTTCATTGCAGCTACTGTACCTCGTCTCTCTTCTTGTTTCCCTTTTCCACAAGGATCCAGGTTTCTGACTTGCTACTTTGCAGCTACTGTCGGAAAGTTGAATTCAGCATAGCTAGGAGGCTGCTTGGCAAAACTGGTGTTGAGGAACATCATTGAAGGAGGAAGCCAGGAAGCTGCTCTTCCCTCTTTGCCCTCGCTGGGGCTCTGGGCGATGCTCTGTCAGATCAGGGGGCTTTTCAGAGGGAGTAGTGGTGCTTTTGGGAGCCTCTGGGCTGTGCTGGGTCACATAGACAACACCTGGCCGGGCGTAGAGAGAGGACCCAGCAGCCCTGCCTTGTCCAGGCTGCTCTCATCAGGGAGCATGAGCTGGGGAACAGCTTCAGGCAGCAAAACCCTTGTGAAGGAAACGTGGGCATCTTCTGTGTGTGTGACTCACTGTGGTGGCAGCTGGCAGCACTGCCTTGGAGGAGGAGAGGGACGTGTCTCTGTTGAAGCAGTTGGGTTTGTTTGCTGTTGTTCATTGCTGCCTTCAGAGTTCAGCCAGTTTGAATCACGGGGGATTTTAAAAGTAGACAGTAGAGGCAAAGTAACCCGTACCCCTGGCAGACTCTGGGAGAGAGACTGCTGCAGCCTCGTGCTGGGCTCAGACCTTTGCTGCCGCTCCATGCCAAGGCTGTGGTGCTCTTTTTGCTGTGTTGGAAGGATCCAGTCACCTGGCCACTTAGTCCTGGGTCTGCCCTACTTGCACCCAAGGTGGGTGAGAGGTGACTCCTGTGTTGATTCACTGGTGTGGAGCGCTGTAGAAGCAAAATCAAGGGTCTAATTATCTCTGTCCCTTCCCTGGTGTCCCACGATGGCTCTCAGGAATTTTCCAGACTCATTCCTGGTCGGAATGGCTCCCTCTTCCCATTTCTGAAGGGGATGAAGGCTCTGCTCCCATAGCAATGCTTTGCTGGTCAACATCCTTCCTGCCAGCATAACTGCTGCCCCTGCTCAGAGCAGTGGGCTGGGGTCACCAGCTGTAGCCTCCACCCCACAGCAGGACCCACTTTAGTGTTGGATTTCCACTGTGGGCAGGAGACTTTTGGTGATGGAGGAGCTCAGTGAGGGATAACAGCATGGTCAGGGCCTTGTGCCCCGTTGGGAGGAGGGTTGCAGAGGAGGAGCCACCACAGGACCTGTGGGATGTGTGGGCAGGAGGGGAGCAGGCACAGGCCACTGTCCTGCGTGGCTTGTCCCATCGTCCTCAGTGCCCACTGTCAGCCAGGGCTCTGGTGAATCTAGCAGGAGAGTTATCACTGTAAGGAATTATCACCTCACCTCCTGCACGTCTCCAGATGCAGATTAGCTCATGGTAGCTTGCTTTATTGCTGTTCTCCAGTTAAACTTTTCCTATTTAACAAAAAAACCCCACAAGAATCAGAGTCACTGCAGTACACAAAGCATCTGGGTGGTACTGTGGGAGCACGTGTTAATTCAGGGTTAAACCCCTGCAGGCAGAGGCTCTGAAGGTGTGGCTGGTGTTAAAATTTGGGAGATAAGAGAGATGGTTGAATGTAAAGGACGTTAAAGAACTGAGGTTCGACAGTGCATTTGCTAGAAAAGCTTCAGCTTAGTTTCACAGAAAAAAAGAAATAAGGAAAAAGAAAAAGAAAAAGCAGCCCTAACCTTGATGCTCTTGGCAGTGTTATGGCTGTGGATGTGCCCTGCTCCCATCTGGACGCCACAGCTAGTGTTGTGACAGGGCAGGGGGAGCTTGAGAAACCTCAGACCTTCAACACCTTCTGTTTATTTTTAATTTCAGCCTTAACTTCTGATTTTGCTTGATGTTTGGAATAACCATAATTGTAACCTGCTTGTAATGTGCTTTGCCCTAAATTACTGATGAGGCTTTCAGCCTTTGCTAGCCAGTGAGTGTTAAAGCAAAGTGGCATATCGTGCAGCTACTCTGAAAGTATGGGGGGGGATGCTGTGTTTGATCTCCCAGGCTTTGCCCGCGCTAATTACCCACCCTCCTGTGATAGTGATAACGCTGGTGGCAGCATTTGCAGCCGAGGCTGCTCCTCTTGCAGTGGCACGGCTGGGCTGATGGGTGCTTGGGGCTCCCTGGGCCTGGGACACGGGATACTGGAGCTTGGGGACTGCTCTGCCACATGCCTGGCTTCAGCAGGAGTCTCACTTGTGGGGTGGCAGTGCCCTTGCTTAGCAGGAGATGGGAGAATGCAAGATTCCTGCTCCGGGTCCTACAAAAGTGATGTAATCAAAGTTTGGCGCCGGGGGACAGGACAGGTTGTGTGAGCTCGGGCTGGAGGAGCAGCAGTGACAGACAGTCCCTACAGCACTGAATCTACCTCCTAGGGAAATCTGAGAAATGGGTGTTGCTATGGCCTATTTCAAGGTAAAGTTTTAATCAAGTTTGCCCTTGGCAAAGTCCTTGGGCTATTGTGGTGCTATTGTAAACCGTCGGCAGCTTAGCACAGTAGGGCTGGACTCACGGCTCCTGGCCCGCGGGCTGGGGCTTCTTGGCCAGCTGATCCCATCCCCCTGGAGCTGGGGCCGGGCTTCAGCACGTGTGACTGAAACAGAACAAGGAGTGACTCGGTTCCTTCAGTTTATGATGGCTTTGAGACTCAAACCAGTGTGCCACTGAGCCCCGTGGGGAGCCCGTGGAACCACGTGAACCAAGCAGACATCCACTACTGCATGTTCTTCGTGTCCGTTTGGTACTGAGCTGGTTTCAGTTTTTGTTTCTTTTTCTGATGTTTCCGAGTTGTTGACTTCAAGGAACTGGGTTTTGTGTATTTTTTTAGACACTGGGAACTTGTTAAAAGGAAAAGCAGCAAGCACCGGGAGGCTCACGGTGGAGCGTGGCTGGAGCTGAGGGTGGCCCCGGCCGGTGTGGGTGGGAGGTGAGATGTGTTGGCAGCAGCGGGAGCAAGGCAGGGAGCGGCTCTCCCTGGGAGCCTTTCAGCAGTGGCGCTCCCAGCCCTGCAGATCCGTGCTGCCGAGCTCGCTGCCCCACCAGCCTGCTCACCCCCCGAGACACTGAACGTGTTGGAGGCCGTGCCTCACTTTTAATGTCCCCTGCCACCCTCCAGCACTGTGTGCTCTCAGCTGGGGTCCTGGCTGCCAGCTAGCCGAGGGCCCTGGGGAGGGTAGCTGCTCACTGCCCTTTCCTCATTGCCCAGGGACATGGCGGGGCCACTCGTGGCAGCAGCATAAGTTGTGCTGGAGCCATGAGCGGGAGGTTTGCTCGTGGGGGGAACCTTGGTGTGGGCAGCCCCATGCTGCCTTCCTTCCCCTCCGAGGGGCAAATGGAGGTCCCCCACAGGGTCCTGTTCTGCAGGCTCAGCCAGAGGGAAACACATCAGGAGTTGAGGATCCCAGCCAAGGCAGGGGCCAGCCGGAGCACTGCGGGGGGGACACAGGGGTGCTCAGCCCTGGCCAGGACTCGTCTGTCAGTTGTAAGCAGGAATGCCAGAGCAGGTGAGAGAAAACTACATCTTTCCAGCATGTATATTATTTTTAGAAGAGGGAGAGGGGAGAGTCTTGGACCATTGATTACTTTCATTTTGCTCCCCTTAGACTGTTGGCTGTGTATGTGAAACTTATAATGAAATGAGGGTTGCCCTGCCCAGGTGCTCCCAGAACATGTACTGTAATTCTTTGTATATAGAAGAAAAATTACTGTAAAGTAAAGTTTAACTTTACTCTCGATGTCCTCTTGTGGTTTGTCTTGCTGAGCGGGGGGAGGCAGAGAAGGGAGAGCCCCGACAGCCTCGCGCGCAGGGGGACGGCTCAGACCACAATGCATTTTATTTACATTGTACACCTCAAGAGAAGACGCTTAAATAAATCTGCAAAGACTCGAGCATCTCCGAGAGAATAAGTTACCAGCCACCACTGGGCCACTGCAGCTCCCACACGTGCCATGCCACAGGCGGCAGGGAGGGGGTTCCCGGGGTGACAGTCCATGGATTCCCGGCACTGCACGGCAGCCCTGTGCCGCTCCGTGTGCCGGGACGAGAGCAGTCCGTAGGCTGTGCTGCGGACAGGCCCCAACAGCTAAAACACAGCAGGTAAAAAACCGGAGGAGTCCGGCGCGCGCCAGCTGCCCGTCCGGCAGCAGCAATTCCCTTTTGGCACAGGGGCTCAGTGGTGGCAGCAGCTGTAGAAGTAGGGACTGTTCCTCTGGCCCAGGTTGACACCTTTGTCCTCTGGAAGAGAGCAGGAGCAGCAGGCTGCTGGCACGTCCATGTCACCAAAGCTGCTGGTCCCAGGTGTGGGCCCCAGCAGGTCCCCTGGGGAGGGTTTGGTGCCCCGTGGAGAAGTGGCGAGGTTCAGGCTCATGGCACAGCTCACAGCCATGGCACATCCCAGGGCGGGAGGCACAGCCAAGCTGAGCATGCCTGGGCAGGGCTGGTGCAGAGCTGAGCCAGTCCTGCAGCCCAGCGAGGCTCCTGGCTCCCAGCTGCCAAAGTCCACCATGACCCAGCTGGGTGGATGTGCTGAGCCTGGCCTGAGCAGGAATGAGGATGCTGTGATGGACCTCAAACTCCATGAGACAATCCCTGGCACGGAGCCACAGCAGCCCCAGGGGAAGCCCTGCCAAACCCCCAGAGCTCATGCTCTGCACCCTCCCTAGAGGCACAGGAGAGGGTGTCTGGGGAGGGACAGGTCCTGGCTACTCACCTGTCATCACCTGGAAGGCGGAGAAGTTGACGTAGTCCTCGGCCACCTTTTGGAACAGCTCATCTTGGGGGAGAGGAGGCACAGCAGGTGTGGGTGCACCCCTGCCAGGCAGAGCCCTCAGCCCTGCTCAGCCAGGACACAGCCCCAGCGAGGAGCTACTCACCCACGCTCTGGCCCGTTTTACTGGAGGTCTCGAAGAGGTCTGCTTTGATCTCTGAAACGAGGGCCCAGGGTGGCACTTGCTGAAGGTGCAAGATACGGCTCCACGGGCTTGTCTGCCCTCAGAGTCACCCCTTGGGCACAGCTGCTGACAGCAGGCTGGCAGGGACCCAGGGCAGGGCTCCCGGCCCCTTGGCCCAGCTGGCCATGTGCCTGCCCACATCAGGACATGCTGTGCCCAGGGAGGTCCCTGGCAGAGCCATACAGGGAGCCCTGGTGCCATTGGATCTGCTGTGAGCCCACGGCAAGGGCACAGCTCCTCGTGTGGATGCAGCAGCTCAATCCTCCCTCACTCCCCACCCACTCAATGCTGCATGAGCCCAGGAAGGGCCAGCTCCGGCCGTACCGTCAGCGTAGTCCTGCACGTCGTGGAAGTCAACCCCCCGCTTCCTCCTGTCCTCCTCCAGCAGGTCGCTCTTGGTGCCGCACAGGTAGATCCGGCAGCCCTGCAGCAGGAAAAGGGGTGGGAGAGGTGTGCCCACGTCCCCACCACCAGCACCCCTTGCCCCGTCGCGAGGCTTCGCAGCCCCCTGGCCCCCCGTACCTCCTCACAGTTCTGCAGCTCGTTCACCCAGAACTTGGCCCGCTGGAAACTGCCACTGTCAGTGAGATCTGGGGAGAGGCATCAGGGTCTGCTGACACCGCTCCTCAGTGCCCGACCCACCAGTGTCACCACCACCCCAGCCCTTCACAGCCGCCGGCTCCTTCCCCTTCCCATTCTCCGTGTCCTTACCGTAGCACACGACAGCAGCCCGGGCTCCCCGGTAGTAGATGCGGCTCATGGCCTCATAGCGCTCCGAGCCTGCCGTGTCCTGGGGGCGACAGGGAAGCGCTCAGCAGGTGACAGGGGTCGGAGGGTCTCAGGGATCCCTGAGCCAGGGGGTAGCCAGGGATGTCAGCGGGGCGCTGGCACAGCCCTTGCACTTACCCAGATGCCCAGGGTCACTGTCTGGTCGCCCACGGACATCACCTTGGCCACAAAAGCGGCTCCAATCGTCTGGAAGTGAAGCGAGAGGAGTGGTGGGAACCGGCCCGGGGATGCGGGGGCATCCGGCCTGGGAACACGGTGGAAACCGGTGCAGGGACACGGGGAAATTCACCCCGGGACGTGAGGAGGGAGGGTGAGGAAACGAGGGGACCGACCCGCCGGCACGGGAGGGATGTGGTGGGTCCCAGCTCGGACACGGCGGGGAGGACAACACGAGGGGACGCCGTCCCAGAGACGTGGGTGGCAACGTGCCGGGGGACACGGTGGGGAAACGGGGGGGACCACGGGCAGGATGCGGGGGTGACACGCGAGGGGCNGGGCCGCGCGGTGCCGGTGTGTCACTCACGTTCTGGTAGGGCCCGGCGCGGAAGCGGCCGTGGGCGCAGCGCTCCACGAGGCTGCTCTTGCCCACCCCCTCCTGCCCCAGCAGCACCANCCAACCCCTACAGGTGCGCCGGAGCCCTCCCCGACCCCCCGCCCCTTTCCGCCACCCCGCTCCCACCTGGGATTGGTGCCACCGCCCCCCGTCCTCAGCCCAGCCCTTTCCCCGGGGGTCCCGCGGGCTCCAGCCTTCGGGGATGGGTGTCCCGCACCACCAGTGCCCAGCGGGCAGCCGATTCCCCCCTCTCTTAATCCCTCAGTGCCTGATGATTCCCAGCCCCGGGGGAGAGTTGGCGAGGAGCTTGATATTTTCTTCCCCATTTTAGCAAACATGTCCTGACCGAGGACATCGTGCACCGGGAGGTGACGCCGGACCACAAGCTGCTCTCTCGGCGGCTCCTGACCAAGACCAACCGGATGCCGCGCTGGGCAGAGCGCTTCTTCCCAGCCAATGTCGCCCACTCCGTCTACATCCTGGAGGACTCTATCGTGGACCCCAAGAACCGAACCATGACCACCTTCACCTGGAACATCAACCACGCTCGTCTCATGGTAGGTGCTGCTGCTGGGCGGGTGTGTGGGGGGTGCAGGGGACCCAGCAGTGCCCACGGCCGGGCTGTGCCTCGTGCAGGTGGTGGAGGAGCGCTGCGAGTACCGGGTGAACCCCGAGAACAGCAACTGGACCGAGGTGAAGCGGGAAGCCTGGGTATCTTCCAGCCTATTTGGCGTCTCGCGGGCCATCCAGGTGAGCACTGCTCGGGCAGTAAAGCTGCTGCTCCCTCCTGCTCTACCCTTTCCTTGTGCTGGTTTTTACACCCTTTCCTTTTGTTCCCCCCTGTCCTCACGAGCCCTTGAGGCACCCAGAACCGTCTCTGTGAAAGTCACTGTGACTTTTCAAGCTGGGACAAAGCCCCACGGGCTGTGTGTGACAGGGCTCGCACCTTTCACTGGCTTTTCCCTTGCAGGAGTTTGGTCTGGCCAGGTTCAAAAGCAACGTGACCAAGAGCACTAAGGGATTTGAATATGTGCTAGCAAGAATGCAAGGTGGGCACCAAAGGCAGGCTGGGGCTGACCGGGACGGGTCTCTTGGAGTTAGAGGTCACAGTGGCTGGAACTCCAGCCCACGGGCAGGTTGTGGCTTGAACTAATCTGACTGTGAAATCCTCACCCTTTGCCTTTGCTCTGTGCCTTGGCACAGCCTGCTCTTCCTGAGTGGAGCAGGCCAGCAGTGATTACAGGGCCGGGCAAGGGTGGAGTGCAGGCAGGAGGGGATGGAACATGGCAACAGTCACGTGCCTGTGGTTCCCCTTTGCGACGTGCCCTGACGTGCTGGGGTCAGGGACACCGGGCTCATCTTCCTCCCTGCGTGGGGAAGTGCCTCGGTGGCAGGGCCGGTCTAGCCGGCACTCCTGTGGGGTTAATAGCTTCCATGTTGTAGGAGAAACTCCATCCAAAACACTGGTGGAGACAGCCAAGGAAGCGACCGAGAAAGCCAAGGAAACAGCTCTGGCTGCTACGGAGAAAGCCAAGGACCTGGCAAGCAAGGCAGCCACCAATAAGAAGCAGTACGTGTGAGGGGCCAGCTGCACCAGGACAGATAGGAGACTCCTTAGATTTTATATTTTTAAAGAAACTGTACAAGTCTGACAATCAGCTGCTGTTTGACCCTTTCTGAGATGTAATTATCATTAAAGAATCTACTCCCACCCATGATGTGGCTGAGGCTGGCCTGGCTAGAGCAGAACCCAGTGCTGCTTTCCGCTCTGGGGGTCCAGCCCTCTGTAGGGAAGACACAGGCCAGGGTTTTACCAAGTGCCTTTACTATAAAGTGTCGGGTCTGTACAAGAGAGCGGGGTGGCTGCGGGAGCATGAAGGCAGGTTGCTTAATGCACTTGTTTCCCCTTCCTGGCCCTCCAGGGGCAGGAGAGCCTTCCTGTAGTCGTGTCTGCAGTGAGCAGCACCACCCCATACCCACGCCAGGCAGCCCCCAGACTGCCTGGAGGTGCACAGGGGGAGGCAGGAGGATGTCCCCGTGACAGCTGGGCTTTCTTCCAGCACCTCTTCCAGTGCTTTGCGGTGCACAGCCGGTGCCACAGTGCAGTGCCAGCCCCATGCACCCAGTGCCACAGCCAGTGCTACCCAGCTGTGAGGGGTAAAGCCGGACTCTTGCCCCGCCTGTGGCCCCTTACCCTGGCAGCTGTGATGAGGCTGGCAGAGGCTGGGTTTCTGGCACGAAGGAGGCAGGCAGGCAGTGCAGGGAAGGCAGCGGGCACCGTCAGGATGCGGGGCTGTGGGGGCTGGAGTAGCTGTGGTCCCTCCCGGTGCCAAAGCTGGGCAGCAGGTCCCCGCTGAACACTACACCATCCACCTCTACCTCGGCATCCTCTGGGCACCGGGGGGAGGCCGGGTCAGGCCCTTGGCTGCTTTCCCTCCCTGCCCACCCTTGTTCTTTCTTTCCCCTTTCTTACCTCCCTCGGAGGGCTCTGAGAGCTGGGACGAGTCCAGGCTGTTGGCCCGTGCCCGTTCCCCGTCGGTGGGCAAGAGCAGCAATTCCAGCCGCCGCTGCAGGCTCCGCTGCCGGTCCCGCAACCGGTCCTTGGCCCTTCGTGCCCTCAGCTCCTGCTCCTCCAGCCTCTGTGGGGACCCGGAGAGCCATGAGCAGGGACCGAGCTGGGCGGCCCTATTGCCACACAGGAACCCCGAGCGGTGCCAGGGCCACCACCCCCTCTCACCTGGATGTGAAGCCGGGCACGGTGCAGGAGGCTCAGCGTGGTGGAACGGGACGGTCCCGCGCCCACCGGCACCTGCTGCTTCAGCCGCTCCAGGCAGCACCGGAGCTGGGCTCTCCTATGGCCGGGCAAGGAGGGAACGACACGGGGGTCAGCCACAGAGCGGCACGGGCTCTACCACCCCCTGCCCCGTCGCTCTCCCCTCACGCCCCCGTACCTGTGCTTCTCCAGCGCGTTGTGCACCGACCTGCGGAAGACACCCCGGTGATCAGCACCGCCGCCACCGGCCGCCGCCATCCACCCACCCATCCGCTCGCCCACCGCTCACCTGACGCTGCCCACGGCCCGGCGCGACGGCGCAGGGCAGAGCGCGGCGTAGCCGTGCTCGGCCTCGGCCAGGCCGAGCGGGTACCGGTGCTCCCGGTGCTCCAGGAACTCGGCCGCCTGGAGCAGCACCTGGATGCTGGTGGCCGCGGGCTCCATGGCGGGAG